>JAJJWW010001986.1:0-54102 GCA_023531295.1 Papaver armeniacum | reverse complement strand
TTTTGATTGAGGATTGTTAATAGAAATGATTTAGAATTTAGAATTTGTTTTAGGAATTATTAAGAATGTATAAGGTAATACACTTTAGACACCCCTTATCATTCTCTATTTGGTGGACGAAGAAATCCATAGGCCCCCATTAATGACCATAGACCCCAATTTAGCCGGGAAGAAAAAAGATTCAAGGAAATGAGACAAATTCCAAAAAATGTCTTTGTTATGATGCCATGATTCTTTTTCTCTCCCTAGCTGAGCTGAGATCATTTATATGTACGACTGCAATGACATCAGAGATCTGAACCCTATCTGGCTCTCTCTATTATTTAAGCTCAAAACAATCACTTGGTTCGGAGAATATTTACTCCCACTCTTTTTTTTCACACTGCTCTACACCTCCCCATTTTCCACATTGCCCTTTCAGAGACTTTGAAAATTCACTCATCACTTTCTTCTCTAAATTCTTGATCACAAGAAATCAAAAATGGCATCCATGGCGGAAATATGGACAGGAATTGGATCAACTCTAGCTAGTATTATGTTTATTAACGCTCTAGTGCAACAGTACTTACCTTACAACATCCGTTACTACCTTGAAAAATACTTCCATAAAGTGATCGGTTTTGCTAATCCATACATCCAGATAAGCTTCAACGAATACGGCATCGATCGGTTAAAACGCTGCGAAGCGTATACAGCGATTGAAGCATATCTCAGTTCAAAATCTTCGAAACTTGCAAAAAGACTTAAAGCTCAAATCGGCAAGGACAGTAAGAATATTGTTCTTAGCATGGATGATCATGAAGAAATGACTGACGAGTTTCAAGGTATGAAGTTATGGTGGTCTACAAGCAAAACCACTAACAAGTCACAGCAAATCTCATTGTATCCAACGTCCGACGAGAAACGGTTTTTAAAGCTCAAATTTCACCGGAAGTACAGAGATATCATAACGGAGGTGTACCTGAACCATATAATCGAAAAGGGTAAGGAATTTGTGGTGGAAAACAGGCAGAGAAAGCTGTACACTAATAACCCAAACACTGGTTACTATGGTTACAAGAAGTCATTGTGGAGCCATGTTGTGTTCGATCACCCTGCAACTTTCAAGAACATCGCGATGGATCCGGTCAAGAAACAGGAAATCATCGATGATCTCGTTACGTTCAGTAAAGGGAAAGAGTATTACGCGAAAGTCGGGAAAGCATGGAAACGTGGGTATCTCTTGTATGGTCCTCCGGGGACTGGTAAGTCTACTATGATAGCTGCCATTGCCAATTTCTTGAATTACGATGTTTATGATCTCGAATTGACGGCAGTAAAAGAGAATAGCGATCTCCGTAAGCTCTTGATTGAGACATCGAATAAGTGCTTAATAGTTATAGAAGACATAGATTGTTCTTTAGATCTTACAGGGCAGAGGAAGAAAAACAAGGCCGATGATGACAAAAATGGCGGCGACGGCGAAGTAAAGAATCCAGTCAAGGAAAAGGAAAAAGAAGAGCGCAAAGAGAGTAAGGTTACTTTGTCGGGTCTACTGAATTTCATCGACGGATTATGGTCGGCTTGCGGTGGTGAACGGTTGATTATATTTACTACTAATTATGTAGAGAAGTTAGACCCGGCGTTGATCCGGCGAGGCCGCATGGACAAACACATTGAATTGTCATACTGTGGATTTGAAGGGTTTAAGATACTTGCCAAGAATTATTTAGACATTGATTACCATGAATTGTTTGAGCCAATTCAGGTTCTGATTGAAGAAACTCAAATGACACCTGCGGATGTTGCTGAGAATTTGATGCCGAAAACAATCAATGGGGATCCTGAAATCTGCTTGAACAACCTCATTGAGGGTCTGGAGAAAGCAAAAGAAGATGCAAGGTTGAAAGCTGAGGAAGAAGCCAAAGAGAAAGAACTGGAAAAGAAGAAGCAAGAAGAGGAAAAAGAACTGCAAGCAAAAAAAGACGAAGCGGCGAAAGACAACGAATCGAAAACGGCAACAGATGATACAAAGGAGTATGATTCGACAGCGAAAGAAAAAACCAAGGATGAATCCGTTCACTCGAATGGCAAGGACTGCAATGGGAAGCTGGAGAATAGCAAATAGATTGTAAATTGGAGAGTATACATGAGTGTGTTATTGCGGAACATTGAACTGTTTAACTTCTGCTTAACAAATCAAAATCCAATGCACAATCTAAGAAGATCAAAAAATCGTAATTTATTAGGATGTTTTTAATGCAAGGAATGTTCTAGCTAGGTATGGCAATAAGTATTTGAATAGAAATTGCTTCTACAATCAAGCTAATTTCCATGGATCTTAGTATTATTCTGTTGAGCTTTCCTTGCGTGACAGGACTTTTGCAGTTGCAGTTGATGGTGTGGTGGTTAGTCCCAACAAAACACCCTGGAAAATAATGTCGAAACCCTTGGCAATGGCAAATTGGCAACGAACCCTCTTCATCTTCATCTCTTGTTACTGAATTGCTTCTCTAGTGTTGGAATACATATGGAGTTGCACTTGCACCACTTTGAGAAGTCAAGCTCACTTTTGAAAGTCCTTAAAGCATGATGACATCATTTGTATTTCGTCATTCACTGGAAATTCTTCTTCTCAAATCTCAATAATTCAGTATTTCTCCATTGACTATTGACTTTATTAGTCAAGCACCATTTGTTTTTGATGTTACTGGGCAACGGCCATAGGATTTTCCCACTGATTAGTAACATCATTTGTGACTGAGAAGGCTGTGAAATATCTTCTTCATGGTCTTGGATATGCTCTTTGTGGAACTTCATGATCGAAAATGTTAACTAAATGTTTGGATACCAGATTTAGAAGTCAGAAACAAAATGTTTTTACTTCATAAAAAATTATTGTTTAACCAAACTAATTTCTGCATTTTTGGCTTCCAGAAGTCAAAAAAAAACAACTTACAACTTCTCAACTGGGAACTGCAGTCATGGTAAAAATGCCTCTCATAATTTAAAATCAAATCAAACTTCAAGCAATTGCCCCATTTACCCAAGCCTAAGACTATACCCCAAGCCCATACAAAGATCATCCCTTTTTCTGTTTGATTCTCAAAACAAGAACTGTTACTGAACAGTACAAGTGGTGCTTTTTACTGTGAAGCAGTTAAGGTCAGTGTCCTTGTAGAGAAATTCTTTCTCCATGAACCCTAAACATGCATTCACACCAAAATCATGCATTCAATCTCTCTGGAAACCAATCTACTATTTAACCTGTCAAGTTGTAAACAGACCCAACAAATATCTCAACTAGTAAAACTAGGGAGGTGAAAATATTCAGAGAAAATGTCAAGAATGGCAGAAATGTGGACAGGAGTAGGTCCTTTTGGATCAACTTTAGCTAGTATTATGTTCATCTACACAGTGATCGAGCGATATTTTCCTAATCGTCTTCGTGGCTACATCCTAACATATGTGAATCGAATTCTAGCTTTTACTAGAAACATTCAGATAACAGTTCATGAGTACACAGGTGACCTCCAGAGAAATTTAGCATATTCAGCAATTGAAGCATATATAAGCTCCAAGTCTCCGAAAGATTTTAAGCGACTTACTGCTCAAGTAGGAAGGAACAGTAAGAAACTTGTACTCACCATGGATGATAATGAGAGCATGTATGATGAGTTCCGAGGAGCTAAGTTATGTTGGTATGCAAGCAAAACCATCAGTGAAAACAAATCGAGCTACTACAATTCAAAGGAAGTGAAACGAGCTTTAACGCTCGTATTTCATCAGCGCTATCGTGACATGGTTACTGAGGTTTATCTGAACCATATCTTGGAGAAAGGCATGACAATTTTGACAAGAAACCGGCAAAGAAAGCTGTACACTAATTGCAGGTATGGTTATTGGAGCCATGTTGTTTTAGATCACCCTGCAACTTTTGACAACATAGCAATGGATCCATTGAAGAAGAAGGAGATTATCGATGATCTTATTGCATTCAGTAAAGGGAAACATTATTACGCGAAAGTGGGTAAGGCGTGGAAGCGCGGGTATCTTCTGTATGGCCCTCCTGGGACTGGAAAATCTACAATGATTGCTGCCATGGCAAATTTCATGAATTATGACATTTATGATCTTGAGTTAACAGCAGTGCAAGGGAATAGCGAACTGCGAAAGCTTCTGCTGGAAACTTCCAATAAGTCTGTCATTGTCATCGAAGACATTGATTGTTCTCTTGGCCTTACAAGAAAACGCGAAACAGGAAAGGACGTCAAAGAGGAGGAGAAAGGCAAAAAAGATGTGAAGGATCAAATTACTGAACAGAATCCTGACAACAAGGTAGTAACTCTCTCTGGACTTCTTAATTTTATTGATGGATTATGGTCGACTTGCGGTAGAGAACGGCTTATCGTGTTCACAACCAACTACAAAGAGAAGCTAGACCCAGCTCTCATTCGGAGAGGGAGGATGGATAAGCATATTGAATTGTCATACTGCTGCTTTGAAGGGTTTAAGATACTGGCCAGGAACTACCTGAACCTTGATTCCCACCATCTGTTTGAAACTATATGTCCCTTGTTCAGTGAGACCCAAATCACTCCTGCTGATGTTGCTGAGATTTTAATGCCCAAAACCAACGAAGAAGATGATGCTGAAATTTGCTTGAAGGAACTGATTCAGGCTCTTGAGAAACGAAAGGCAGATGCGAAATTGAAAGCCGAGGAAGACGCGAAAGAAAAATTACTGACCAAGGAAAGTGAAGAAGCTAAACGGAGCGAATCATCGGATAGTGTAGGAACCAACTTCGAGCTAGTGTCTACTCCTTCAAAAGACAAGGGATCTGGAACTAAAGATGGTGAAGCAGAAAACTGTGGTTCTTCAACTAAGGATGGAACAAATGAAGAGGACAAATCAAACTGATGATCCAAAGGCGTGGGATCAGAGAACTAAGATCAGTATCAGTCAGAATAAAATTGATGCAATTGTGGTAGTTCTGGTTTTAGGAGTGTTCTTTTTTACAAGTTTTTATTTCTGAGAGACTAGTAATTCAACTTGTAGTTCTTGTTTCCTGTTTTATTATGCATGAAATTTCTTATAGCTTGTATTCAGATGAGAAATTCCCCACTGTGGAAGCCAGACAAGCTCCCTTGAGCTTTATGTTCTGTTCATAATTCTGTTTGTCACTTGCAGAGACAAAATCAGCGACACGTTCCTAGAATCCAGTTAAAACAGAAAATGAAACGACACAGTGACAAACACTGATGAAAAATTGGATGAAACCGTGGAATGAATGATCAACTTTGAAAATTTTCTAACCTCAATAATCACAGAACCAATTGTTCAGGTTATCTAAGCAGAATTTGTTGACTGGGAGCAGAAAATAATATTAGAAAGAAAACAAAGCTATGGTAAAGACAAGACCTTGTTCAGCAACGCAAGAAGATTGATTTAATTCCACGTGTAGAGTTATATTATTACAGCAGAGGGAAACCACTGCAAGGACTTCATGATCTTTGCTATTGCTATACCAGCTGCATCTCCTTGGTGCCGAGCTAAGATCATCTGTAGTCTGCTCCCTTGAGACCGAATATGCCGTGTTACTGTTTCTTTTTTACAGAAAAAATCACTACCTACCTGATCGTTATGGCTCCAATCTCTCCTAATACAAACACCTGTCGGCACAAGATGTGTCTCACTGAAGAATATTTTTTGTCTCACTTGCACTGCCTTGGACGGAAACTTTCATTTGACAAGAGAGATGTCATTAACTTCTCCAGCCTTTTTGCACCTGGACCCGGTCTAAGGATTGATTTGTTACCCACAATGGAGCAAGGATCAGACCCATTTTCTGCTCTACCAGCACACCATCCCCCTGGGACGAGCATGCCTGGGCCTTTATTCAAGAGTTCAGAATCAATTTTGTCAATTACTGGGTCATTTCTCGGAAACTTCCTAGCAAAGGGAGCATTGCTATTAATCATCCTTGACATGTCATTTAGGTTGAGATGATGAGGATGCTGCTTTGGGGGGTTGTCCCAAGATATGAAATGCAGGTCACTGTTGACGGTGGTGTTCAAGAACTCTTGAGCATTGCAGATTACAGTATGAAAGTAGCCTTCGGGTGAGGATATGAAGTTTGAGTAGTACATAAGAACTGTTCGTGGTAGGTTGTCCCAACCCCATATGCAGTAGTCAATGAAAGGCCGAGAAAGAGCCATCCATGCAGAACCTGTCAACCAAAGTACAAAAACCCTATTACACGGTTAATCAACTGATGTAATGATGAGCTCCTACTGTTACAAGACTGAAACAAAATACAAAAACTAGTGTATCCTTTTTGTTTATAATGTTAGATATTGTACCATTCCATTCAATGGCAATACAAATTTACTGTGAGTTTTTACATGATAGCATTATCATACTTCCCAGTAGCAATATCAACTAATTATAAGGAAAAATTCAGCTCATGAATTCAGATTCCCATGGCGAAATGTATTCACTTATATGCAGTTGCTTGATAAATGTGTGATCACGAAAGCTCCAGAAATATACATATCACTGACTGCTAAGATTATATGTGGTCTACCAATGGAATGAACAGCTAGAAAGTATGAAGCATCCTATGAATTAACCAAATTCACTGGCGTCTTTGATGTGCTGCAGCTGGCAACTATAGACTAGTGTAACAGCAAACGTAAAACACAAGAATACACAAACCTAGTTTGTGAGTCTGGTTTGTGACCTTGAGTTAGACACTGATGAGCAGGCATTGAAAACACGTAAGAAAATATATCAGAGATGTCACTGAAAGTAGCATGACTGAGCCACATCAACCGGAAAGAGCAGGGAACCTACTATATAAGTAGTTAAAATATTTTACGGAACCATTTTCTACACTATCCAAATATGATGAAAACACGACATGGAAAAGAAAACAGTGTTTCAACTCAAGGCTATAAATGAAAACAGTGTTTCAACTAAGAAAACAGTGTTTCTCTTAGTAGTAATATCAACCAACTGTAATGAAAAATTCAGCTCATAAATGAAATACCACTATATATGTATGCCCTGAATTCAGATTCCCTTGGCGAAATATTTTTCACTTTTATGCATTTGCTTGTTCCCAGCCCAACTTTAGATCTAAACCAGAAGACAAACCACTCAGCGCTCTCTTTACATTCTAAATGATAAACATTCGATCATGAAAGCTCCAGAAAAATACATATCACCGACTGCTAGGACTATATGTGGTCTACCAATGGAATCAACAGCTAGAAATTACGAAGCATCCTATGAATTAACCAAATTCACTTGTGTCTTTGATGTGCTGCAGCTAGCAACTGTAGACTAGTGTAACAGTGGGCCTAAAACGCAAGAATACACACACCTAGTTTGGGAGTCTGTTTATGACCTAGAGTAGACAATGATGAATAGGCATTGAAAACACATAAGAAAAATATATCAGAGATGTCACTGAAAGTCACATGATTGAGCCACATCAACTGGAAAGAAGAACTGGGAACCTGCTATTTAAGTAGTTAAAATATTTTACAGAACCATCTTCTATAGAATCTATACTATCCATCTATGAATTTACACGACATGGAAAAGAAAACAGTGCACTCATCATCTACTTCTGTGTGCCACTTTAAGACACTCAACTCATGGCTGCTTCAAGGTTTTTTTCTTATATTGTAGAAGGCTCGACTAGTTGACGAAACCAATTTGTTTGTTCTGATGATATTTGATGAAACTTCTCACATAAACATGGTAGACCGGTTTGCCTTAATAATCAAATTTGACCCTATTTATACCCAAACATAGCTTTCTTACAGAGCTAATCACTTTTGTACAACTCACATTTGATCCTCATAAGTTCAGGTGATTCATGTGAAAGTAAAGATTCTAAACATATAGTCATTCATAAAAGTAAGCCAGTGATGTTAGCTAACTACTATATCTTACCAGTCACTAACTTTATGAAGCAAGACATTTTCCACAACTTCTTTCTCCCAAAAATAACGCACTCAAGTTCAGCAAACTATTGTCTTTATATTCAAAGTGAATAAAAGATTAAAAGATTCCTGAATTTAAGCTCTTATATGTCCCAAGTCATCCCACCACTACTGAACGATAATGAGTTACTATAACCTCTTAGCAGTTCGTTAACTTTTTATAGCATTTTTAGTAACTTACTCTCCAGGAATAATTGCATCCCAAGTTTACTAAAAATGCTATATCCCACCACACCAAACATCATCCATTGCAAATTACCTTGGGCAAAGTCAAATTGGAATAATTCCAACGACAACAACATAAAGCATATCAAATTCTACTTGCTTATAACAGCAATCTATGAAACTTCCAAATAAGACAAAGTCATATGCACTACGCATTGAAACATTACGCGTTGAAACCTTACATGGATTATCTAGCATTTTCATCTTTGAGCATCTAATTTGAGTGAAATCCCAGATCGATCAGAAAAGAATAAAGAAACTAACCTGTAAAGAGCTTGAATGCAGTAGGAACACTTCTCCTCTGAGTAATCCAAAACACATCAGTTTTCTTCGTCAAATACAACCCCGGATCTATGATTATCGGTTTCGCTCTTTGAAACCTTAAAAAAAAAATTAAAAAAATATGAATTCTCATCCCAATTCTCTAAGCAATTAAAACATTCCACAAATGTAAACAACTTTAAAAAAAGTCCACTTACTCTTTCCATCCAATATTACTAGTATGATCAATGAAATTGAGATCCCGTGGCAGATACGAAAAAGTATGCAACAGATCTACAACCAATAAATTACCCATCAATTCAACTGAAAAACAGAAATCAGATCTAATGAAGAAAAATTAAATGAAACTTACTTACCATCTTGAGTAACAAGGGGATAATCAGAAGCACTGAGATTAATAAACCAATCCCAATCCCCACCTTCTTTTAACAAAATAGCAGCAGCATGAAGAGTATTAGCAACCATAGTAGGACCCCGATAAGTAACAAGATTAGCTTTAGTAATCATTCTCACATTCCCCATTGATACAAAAATTGGATGATTAGACACATATTTATAAAGATCTAATCTTTCAGTTGCTGGTGATTCCAAGTCGAGATGAACAACATATTGATTATTAGGATGATACAATGCTTGTAATGTTCTTTTCAACATTTCACCATCACCCACAGATCCAGATATTAAGTAAGCTAATCTTGGTGGTATTGGTTGTGATGATACTGGTATGGGTTTTATTTTCGATTCAACAAAAACAGAACTTGGGATACTTTTTGATGATCTATTGAACGACAGAATTGAAATCCCGTCTGGGTTTTTGTATGTTGTTAAGAACAACAAAAATAATGATAATATTGATACTAATACTAATGGAAATATCCATTTTCGTTCAATTTTTTGTTGTCTGATATGCCAATAATTCCGTAGTCTCTTCATTTCATTCCTATTTTTCTCAACCCCCTCTCTAACTCTATACCTTCTAACACAGTCTTCTTCTCTCTTGTTGTAATATCAGTAACTCCTGTTTCAGAAAAAGAGTAATTGAAGAAGAAATAAAAGAGCCTTCTTTAATGGAGAGTTAAAAGAGTAATGGAGAAATAAAAGAGCCTCCTTTATGAACTGAAATTCGAGTTTAATGATGTCTGGGTCTATTTTTGGGGGATTTTGAATTTGTTTTTGAAGGAAGAGGAGAAAAGGGTTCGTTTGGTTCGAATCCTTCGTGTTGGTGTAAGTGGGGGAGGAGATAGACAGAGACAGAGAGGAGGATGGATGAAGAATTGAGGAAGGATTTTCTCTTTCTTGCTCCATTTTTGTTTCTGTCCATAAACATTAGTATTTTTTTTATTTTTAACTTTGTTTAATTATTTTTTACTGTGTTACTGGTAGATCGAATCTGAAACCCTACATCTGATTCTAATTGATTTGCATGGTGTGTTACCCTCTGATTTTTAATAAAAGCATGGACCTACCTCTGGTCCCACCGCACCAGGAAGATTGATATCTTTGTTGGTCACTCATGACCGTTGATTGTATGACTTGACCGTGACCATTGTGTTGGTACGTACTCCCTCCGTTTACACATAAAACCAGTCTATTATTTTGAAACGAATGGAATATATACGAAGTTACGACGTAGTGTAGGTATTCATTTCTTTTGTACTTGTCGGGTATGGCCGCGTCAGAGGTACTGACTGATATCAATTGAAACTTGGGTGATCTATCTAATCTGATTTATATATTGTCCTGTATCTATCGAATATGGTATTCAGCATAACTTGCATGTAATATTGAATTACACTCATGGATATTGATTGGAATACAGTGGTATCATTGATATTGATCGAGGCTTGGGTGTTCAATCTAATTTTGAAATTTTGTCTTTCATTATTGGATGGGTACCTAAAAAATGGGTGAAGGAGTAGAGTAAAGCCTCAGGTTTTGAGTTGAGTTACGAAAGGCTAAGCACGAATAATCATCGCCTAAACCAAGGAGATGGTCATTTGAAGATTTCCTCGGTCACATGGATGGATAAACCAACCACGGGGAGGGAAGCAGAAAGAAGGTGATTAGAGTAATTCTTAGTTGCACAAAGAATGCTTTGTGAGATGCGTTTAACAGGGTCGATAATGCTTATTTATAACTTATATATGATTACAAGTCAATAATATAAGGAAGAGGGATTGCGTTAGGGCTCTCATTCGTGATCATAAGGCTCTCATATGTAATCAAAAGGATGAGTCGAGTTCATCCCTTGATTCTCGTAACGCCATCAACTGAGTGATTTGTTAGTAGTGAGAAATACAAGTGGATATTCCCCACGCGTTTCGTAGACCGCCAGACTAAATCCCTAATTATTATCCCCACATTTGCGCCACTAATCGTCCTTAAAAATAATATGTTGGTAGGGTAAATTTTCTACGTGGTCAACGTTGACTGAGGTAGATGAATATTCCCTAATTTGTGCATTATGACTAGTCTGGGTCATGTGAAGAGCACAAGATAACATGAGATAGCATGTGGATCGTGTGTGAGACACGAGATGAGCTGAGGTTGAGTATCAACCTTGTATGTCATGTCATGCATGGCTTGTAAATGTCGAGTTCCCTTGATGAGCGCACAGAGCTCTAAGAAGTTCGTGTATGGTTTTGTTACATGCTTGAACGATTTTGTATGGCTCAGACTCGTGGTGTCAACCGTGGGGATGCTTATGAGTCTGAGGGTGAGTCTTGTGCCTGAAGAGAGTGTCTTGTACTTGTGAGAGACCAAGAATCATATTGACTTTACCAGTGAGCCTCGTGGGGACATACTATGGGTCATTCATAAGGCTCGCGTAAATGAGGATGAGGCTTGTTAGTACGCCTCAGATAAGTATGTCGTGTTTGTATGAGACGGGGATAAGCTCGTGACTTTTGATGAGTGATTGAGATAATGCATGATGTGACTAACGTGCCCAATAAAGGATATGATGATTAGCATAAGGTTCCGTGATTGAGATCTGAACCTTGGTCACGAAGACCTAGAGTTGAGTCTTGATCATGGAGACCAAGAACTGCATCTTTCTCACCTCATAAACTCGAACGCGGACATGCCCACAAAAGAGTGCATTAGATTTAAGTCGGGTAGGTATAAAATGACCTTTTTTACCCCTCGCCACAAACTAACCATCTACAGTTACACCGAAATTGCATACAATCGATGTTTCGATATTTTCATATATATAAATAAGTAAATTTCACTAAACTATATAACCTGAAAAATAATATAATTCAAATAGACTATTACATTAAAATTGAAAAAAAAAAAATTATTGTCTACGCTAGTTTAATAATAATTTATAGAAACATTAAAGTTCAAAATAACTTCTACTTTAAAATTCGGATAGTAAGTACAAGTATAAGTTTGACTTTATTTATCTACTTGATATTTTCTTCGTAAGAGAAGATCTTATGGTGTTCATATTTTGAATTCCACGATGTTGGTCATCTTAACTTTAAGAATAACAACTTATCATTTAAGGTACGAGATCAACCATCATAAACCATCATAAAAGAGAAAGAAAAAATGTGATAAACCTCTACAATTGTCAGATTGAGCGTCGAGTGAATTGATGTCAAATGTTGGATTCAAAGGAAACATCCAAAGAACAATTGAATATTTACCGAAAATTGACAACTTAGAATCAAATGACTTGAATTTTCCACTTTACTTGGATAGAGCTTGGATATGGACTCCATAAGCTAGAAATGCCTAGTATATATGCGTAGGAAATGGATGAATTATATAGGATCCTTTTTGTATATTGCGACTCTCGTATACTGGATAAGGTGACATTGATTAAACTCTCGTTACTTTTACACTGAGAAATATTAAAGATAGACTACTGGATGATAGTGATGCACTTGCTAGTTTAGACTATCAAATCATGTATTTTATTCGTTGTATGGATATCGTGACCGTGTATCATACACTGACTAACAAAGTTGTGTAATAAAATTTACATTATATATATAACCAAAAGAATTTCAAAAAAATAAAATTTCATATGAGAATGGAAGATCTAATATTCATATAGTTTTTTTTTTTTTTTTTAAATCGATTTGTATCAAAGTGATATAGAATTGTAAGGGTTCATTTCAGGTCAAAACCTTCCCTAAATAGTTACAAAACTGATACTACTAACAACAACAAAATAAAAAAAAAATAACGATATTGTGCCAATGGCAACTAATAAATATACGTATTATCGGCAACAATAAACCACGCTTGGGTGGGACCCCAAACTATCCACAACTAGCCCCACTACCTCAAAAAAGATGGAGAGTAATATCTATCCAAAATATTGTATTGGTTAATGGTAACGTCGAATTTTATTTGTTATATGGATTTATTTGAATATATGTCCTAAGATTGGATTTTATAGTCATAATTTACAAGGTTCACAATCCAAGCTATATTAGAGTTTAGAAGATACTAGCTCTTTGTGTTGTGAATGAAAAATGTAAAAAGTTCTTAGTGAGTGAAAAATGGAAAAAGTGTTTAATCATAATGAGTCACACATAAGTTAGGTGTAACAGAAGACCCATATGTCAAAAGAATAAGAATACTATCTTATTTTGGGAACACCTCTGACAAGTACACGATTAATGAGCTTACCAAGCATTAGGTAGTTAATATGACCAAAATGTTCATGCCATAAATGAGTTGACTCTACTTTGGTCAGGTTACGGTACAAATTAGACTGTATATCAAGAAGATAACAACTATTCATCCTCGAAAGTTTATCTTTCCAGACTTATCTTCAATATCACATCATGTCATATTGAATATAACCTTGTGACCTTTATCACATATTTTACTTACTGAAAAAAGATTAGCTTTCATACATTTAACATAAAAACATCATGGATTTCAGGAATACCTGGTAGTTTGATAGTTCCTTTTTTGCTGATAAGACAGCTGCTTCCATCTCCGAAAGTTACAGATCCTTATTTATAGTCTTTTGTCTTTATAAACCAAGAGAGATATCATGTCATATGTCTACTACAACCACTATCCAAGAACCATTGAATGGTGACGTGGTTTTGAGCGCAAAAGCACCTAGACATCTTTCAACGGGTTCCTTATTATGAACATAATTCTCATTCCGTTTCAAGGGAACAAAATTATGAGATTTTTTATGAGTTTTGGTAAAGTTTATAATACCAAACAATTGTTTAGCATATTTAATCAGATTTTTTACACAACAAACTTTCTGATTGAAAACTTTACTGCCTTTTAGAAAGTGTTTTGTGTATCGTTTCTGACTATATGATCTTATATAATTAGATGTAAGAGTTGAGCTTTGTGAAAAAAACGGGGGTCTAACAACCACACCCAATATTTAGCTTAGAAATCTGTATGGACTAACTCCAATATACTTTCAAGAAAATCAACTAGACAGTTAGACTCAATCTTAAGAAAAGTATATCCAAGAGTTATATCTCTATTTCTCAATTCAATCTGCAATCAAACAAATAGGAATTTGCGAGCCCGATTGAATATAAGATCAACAACCAAAGGTTGGATTCACAATTCATTGAACTTACGCACAACCTATGATATTTCAGTTATATAAACAAATATAATGCGGAAAATAAATAACACAGACACCAGAAATTTTGTTAACAAGGAAACCGAAAATGCAGAAAATCCGGGACCTAGTCCAGATTTGAACACCATTGTATTAAGCCGGTAAAGACACTAGCCTACTCCAAGTTAACTTCGGACTGGAATATAGTTGAGCCCTAACCAATCTCACACTGATCAAGGTACAGTCGCGCTCCTTACGCCTCTAAAACCACATCGGATTCTGTGCACTTGATTCCCTTAGCTGATCTCACCCACAACTAAGAGTTGTTACGACCCAAAGTCGGAGACTTGATAAACCAATCTGTCCCACACAAAAAAGTCTATTGAATAGATAAATCTGTCTCCTACAGATATACCTATCAGTTTTGTTCCGTCTTTTGATAAATCAAGGTGAACAGGAACCAATTGATACACCGGACTTATATTCCCGAAGAACAACCTAGTAATATCAATCACCTCACAATAATCTTAATTGTATGGTAGCGAAACAAGATATTGTGGAATCACAAATGATAAGACGAAGATGTTTGTGACTACCTTTTATCTTGCCTATCGGAGATTAAATCTCGAGCAAATCTTAGAGAAGACAATACTCAATACGATAGAAAACAGCAGGATCAGAACACGCAACTACAGAGAAAATAGTTGGGTCTGGCTTCACAATCCCAATGAAGTCTTCAAGTTGTTAACCTACTGGGTTTTGGAAAACCCTAAGGTTAAAGGAGAATCGACTCTAGTCGCAACTAGTATCACACAGGAGGTGTGGGGATTAGGTTTCCCAGTTGCTAGAGTTCTCCTTTATATAGTCTTCAAATCAGGGTTTGCAATCAATGTTACCTTGGTAACAAAGCATTCAATATTCACCCTTAGATGAAAACCTTATTAGACTCAAGCTAATATCTTTCAACCTTTATATCAAACTTAGCTTGTTACACACAAATGAAAAGTGACTTCATTTAGATATGAGTAACCGTACCTAAACGTGTACACCTTGTTGGCTCAACAATAGTTAACCGAAGTTAGCCATATGAACACTTTCATATCAACCATATTCATCTTAACCATAACTAGTTAAAATAACTCAAATGAAACTAGTTCTAGAGTTGTTCAATTGTTTAGTATACAAGATACAATTGAAGCAAAATCGATTTTGATTCACTCGAATCAATTCATGAACATTATAGCCACGGTTAAAAAAAAAAAAGACTGCATTCATTAATATATAAATGTATTAGTTCAAGAACAAACCGATTTTAGAACTGAAAAGGCGAGGGTACCCAAATATACCTCAAGCTAAAACTTTTCCTACATAAGTCCTTTCTCCGAAAGTGATCGTCTATGGACCGAGTCGAGACAATACAACTAATCGGTTCACACTTCGTGTGATCGTCTATGGATACGAGATCGAGACAATACAACAATGAAGTATGTTTACTTGATACAAAGGTTCGGACTTAACCAAACACAATAGGATTGCTTATCAAGTAAATAGGAATTAACGTTTGTGTAATTTAATTTAATTATAATAAAACAATTATAATTCGGAAATATAAAGTAAATGACACAACAAGATTTTGTTAACGAGGAAACCGCAAATGCAGAAAAACCCCGGGACCTTGTCCGGTGAATACTCTCGGATTAAGCCGTTACACAAAATTAAACCTAACTTCGTATAGTTGAGACCAAGCAACTAAACCTATAGTTCACCTAGTTCCGTCTGTATTCCCACGCCTCCAACTTATGAATAAGTCACGTACTTGGAACAATTCCTTTGGTTCGTATTCCAAATAGTAAAGGAACAACAAATCTGTTTGGTATCAACTCTCTTCAACCAAGTGATATGAGTTAGACAAAGGCTCTTCTGTTTATCTTAACATAAACTCCTTCGTCAGGTTCTTAGATCTATCTTATTCTCAATTACCAAAGTAATTGTTAAGATTTTGCAATCAATACTTTTAATCACAAAGAATTGTATTGATGTCGATCTACACAACTAATCAATCCAATCTACCACAAGGATAAATTGATTATAGTTGGATCCTCTTATACCGAAACAAGTATTGTGCACACCAAAGATTATGAACCCCAAATCAGAAATCTTCAATATCTTCTTTGTCTTTAAATCTTCTTAGATCTTCAATAAACACCTACACACAACAACTTGAATCTCTTGTGATCAATCACGCATATAACGGAGTCCGTTAACAATGGATTATCACAAGATCATCTTTAGCACTAACAACAATCTAAAGATCCCTGTCGAAACTTCGATCTAGTTTGAGTGAATCTTATATCAGAAGAGAAGATTCTCAAGAATAAACAAACTAGGTGCAATCAAAGTTCAACCACCGTTAGTCAATCAAATCAATCGAAAACAAAAGATAAACCGCAATTATCTAGTTTCCCACCAACGGTACTCGTAGAGCTTCTCAATCCCAAAGAAGACTTTAAACTGAGCGGCCGTAAGAGATTTCGCCTAATTAGGTTACTCTCCTCTCCGAATAGGCGGCTACACCAGTAACAACACAACCAAGGAAGTTTGCTGTCACGAAGGATTAGTTTGCTAGAAATGCAAACTTCAAGTATTTATAGACAAGGAAGTTTGGACACCAAGGAATTTCCAAAACCGAAAATATTCTCAAAGATATTCAATACATTCCAAATTCGGTTTTCATAATTCCTGTAAATGCTCTGTCCAAAATAATGATCGAAAATCTCTATGAAAATCTCAACTAGTAAATACACATTACTAATTCTCATTTTCCTAAAATAAAATTAACAACCTTAAATAAAAGATTCTTAACTTATTTATTTCGATCCTGGGATTTTCTTCCTGTAGCTATTAAGAATAACTTTGAACAATAAAATATAAACATTACTGCACGTGTTCAAAGTATGTCAACATCCTTACTTTGTAAGTCCTCTTTCATACTTACAACCTTGAAACCGATTTGCCACACTTCCAAACAAGTTTAGAATTGGTTCATATGACTTTCAAGAACTATGTGATTGATTAAGAAACACTCAATCATAAATCATGGGTTTAACAGTTCTACCAAAACAAGTTTCGGTTCTACATCCATGTGAGTATTGTGCATAGTCACACTAGCTTTCCAAAATTCGGTTGACTAGGTACTAGGATCGGTTCCCCACATATATATGGTATCTAACTTATATGTGTTGCACATTTCCATAGGATCGGTTCCCCTTTGCACATGTTCATAAACCTTGCCCTTTCACCTTGCATACAAGGATCGACTCCCCTTTGTGATGTGTTGCACCTCTTCATAGGATTGGTTTCCCTTTACCCAGATTCGGTTAAACACAAAACACAAACTCGATCATACCATCTCAGGTGATTACTTAAGATTGGTTTCACTAATAAAAGTCATACCAATACATAAGTCGGGCCTTTGTGAATAGTTTTACCAAGAACACAAACAAGTCGTGAGCGGTTATACTAAATCACACATATTGGATGTTCACAAGATATGTAATGAATAACAATCCCAATAACGCCTGGCGATTTCATTTTCGATTCATAAACAAGTTTATGAACTTACTTCCTTAAAACACACGTAAAACATTGTTTCCTAGGATGAAATCCTCACCTCATACCCATACATAATCACAATAGCATTCAAACTATTATGTCAATATCTTATCTACAAAGTTTAATGGTTAAGCAATAAACTTCATATTGTATTCCTTAATAATATGTCTATCTAGAGTGTTCATGCTTCGCAGTTTCGTTTTCAATATGCACGACTTGAAAGATACGTTAGGGAATGAAACAGTTCAAGTCAAATATCACTAACCTCAAGTGGAAGGATGATGTTGTCGTTGTAGCTTCTTACTTCTTCACTTCTTCAAGTCTTCGCAATACTTGTAATGTCTCATATCCAATACTTTCAAGCTAACCTATATGAAGTTGACTCTAGTACATAATCAAGTGACTCTTAAAATGAGTTTTGATTCACTAAAATATGACAACCAAACTTGACATACCAATGCTTGGTGGGTTCAACCGAGCTATGCTCTAACAAGAACATAACCTACTCAACTATGCAAATGGGTACGCATACCTAAGTAGCCGGACTTAGTTTGGGTTCGCCAGTATGCGAATGTACGCATACCTTCCAAACTCAATTGAATTTCCGGAACTTGAAACTCATGCCCGTACGCATACCGGTATGCATACTAAGTTCTCGGACTTTCATTAACCAACCAGTACGCATACGGGTAAGCATACTATGGTTCCCGAACTTGGAATAACTTGCAACAGTTAGCATACATGTATGCATACTGTGCAATATCTAATCATGGTTATTTGTTCAAAACTCCCATTTCAATTATTGAAACATTATTAGAAGACGACAATAGTTGTCTCACACAAACTAATAGCTTCAAAGCAATTTTCAAGTGATCGAATGATCAATATGAAACATTCCGAGTCTACATCAAATGACTGTCTCACGCAAATCATGTAAGATGTTACAAGGCGATTTTCACATGATCATCTTTTGACTTTCGTCAAGAATATAAGATGAACTTGGTTAAAGCGAAAGCTTACCAACACATATTTCAATAAATATGTAAAAGCGAGTTAAACTCATTTCGAAATATCAAATGTGTATAATCGAAATCTATATAGCTATACGACTTTTGTCTCAAATAGGAGATAGAGTAGATAGACTTTTGAGTGATAGATGAGTTCAATTCTCCACATACCTTTTGTTGATGAAGTTCCACAAGCTCCCCTAAGTAGTTCTTCGTCTTCAATCGATGAACGCCGTGAAGTCTAATGCTTAACTACACTTTCTATCCTAATCCGAGACTTAGCTATAAGTAGACTAAAAATCAAGACTTATAGTTTTGACAACTAAACTTGACAAACAAGCTTGAGATAGCAACGCTTGCGAGTTCAACCGAGCAGTGCTCTAACAATCTCCCCCTTTGTCAATTTTAGTGACAAAACTATCAATGCATATGGATTACAAAATAAATAAACTTTGTAGCTTCTCATCCAAATGCTTGATTTTCTTGGTTCTTCAACATTACTCGAAATCTTTGTCACTTCCAAGTACTCCAGTGATTCTGAACGTGTTCAACTCAGCAAAATAGTTGTTAAAGATTCGTATTTTTTTATAACAATATAAAAACAAGATGTTTTCGTATTGTTATACAGTGTCATAATATTATTACACAACATCAAAGTCCAATTGTATTACAACTTTGACAACAATACTATGGTGATATGTATCACTCCCCCTTAGTCAATACTTCATCTCACATGAAAACCACTCCCCCTTACATAGAGATACGTAAACAAACCATATGTATTTGTAGTGTGAACTACACATTTATTCTCCCCCTTTTTGTCAATATAAATTTAGCAAAGGTATGAAAACTAATGGGATCATAATGAAATTGTCATAGATATTCTTCATGACTAAAAGAAAACATATCAACTTTGTTTAGATGCAATCATATAGTTGAAACTAAATGCATTCATCAAGGAGTTAATAGAGATGCAAGAAAACTCCTACAATATTCCACAGTCGTACTCCCACAAAGATTTGGTAATTAAGCACAAGTTCAAATAAGAACCGTCTCCCATAAAATGTCATTCCCGAAAGAACAACAAGAGCGACCTTACTTTTGCAAGCAAAGAAGGATTTCTTTGGACATTAACAAATCACATGGACAATGAATTTGTATCCAAAAAACTCAATTAAATTAACCACAAGAGAACCCATGATTAATTTAATCGAAAATGCTCAATATAAGAAAACTTACAGAGCTACACAGTACTTTCACATAAAAGTGGATCATGGAAAGATCAATACTGCATAAAATTCAAAGATTCATTTTATTTTTCATCAATATTTGCATAAAGACATATAATAGACTTAATCTTTGTAATCAAAAGTTCATCCTATCTTTCATCAATATTTCAACGTGATGACACAAAGGCTTAACTTTTGACCTAATATGGGACAATCATAGGGTTCACTGACGTAAACACACATATCCCATAACAATTTTTGCAATATATGAAACCAAAAAGATTAATACTTTGCAAAATCATCTTCCAAATAAACTTTAGAATTTAAATAAATAAATCTAAAAATATTGCAAGATGAAAATCGTTGGCAATAGCTATGTTTACTCACAATAATTGTTATTCCAAACCCCCGGTTATCCTCCTTAAAACACAAGAATAAATTCTCATAAGAAGTTTCCTTGACATTAAGACCTTTGAAAATTCTTTATCGTCCCCTAACTTCTTGTCGTCACGAGCATTGGAACATAAGTTTCATGAAGATATGACTCAATTCCAACAAACCTTCTTGACTGATACCGAACCAGGGCCTTCTGAATTTCAAGAGACCTAAAAACAATAACCTTTATTTGCAGTATCTCCTTTCTTGTTTCCTTCAACTCTTCAAGAATACCAGAAAACTTCTGAATATTTAAAGGGACAGCCCTTGGTTTCCTCACATTCCTCATTTTTCTTATCAAGAAGTTGAGGGTACCTGAGATATATTTTTTTCCTTCAAGATTGATGGCTTAACAATCATATTAACCTCTTTACCATCAAAAGACATGATGCTTGGAGTCAAGTTCAACAAGCACCCTTGTGATAAAAGAGTTTTTAGAAGGAAAAGGAATGTAGGTTGCGTAACCTTTATACAAACTAAAAGGATTCATGTACGCACAACCCTAAAGAAGGCGTAATTGTCGATTTTAACCCTCTTTTTCCAAGGTGATGTATCACTCCCCTTAGTCAATACTTCATCTCACATGAAAACCACTCCCCCTTACATAGAGATCCGTAAACAAACCATATGTATTTGTAGTGTGAACTACACATTTATTCTCCCCCTTTTTGTCAATATAAATTGGCAAAGGTATGAAAACTAGTGGGATCATAATGAAATTGTCATAGAGATTCTTCATGACTAAAAGAAAACATATCAACTTTGTTTAGATGCAATCATATAGTTGAAACTAAATGCATTCATCAAGGAGTTAATAGAGATGCAAGAAAACTCCTACAATATTCCACAGTCGCACTCCCCACAAAGATTTGGCAATTAAGCACAAGTTCAAATAAGAACTGTCTCCCATAAAATGTCATTCCCGAAAGAACAACAAGAGCGACCTTACTTTTGCAAGCAAAGAAGGATTTCTTTGGACATTAACAAATCACATGGACAATGAATTTGTATCCAGAAAACTCAATTAAATTAACCACAAGAGAACCCATGATTAATTTAATCGGAAATGCTCAACATAAGAAAACTTACAAAGCCACACAGTATCAGGGAAAGATCAATACTGCAGAAAATTCAAAGATTCATTTTATTTTTCATCAATATTTGCATAAAGACATATAATAGACTTAATCTTTGTAATCAAAAGTTCATCCTATCTTTCATCAATATTTGCGTGATGACACAAAGGCTTAACTTTTGATGAATATGGGACAATCATAGTTCACGAACGTAAACACACATATCCCATAATAATTTTTGCAATATATGAAACCAAAAAAGATTACTGCAAAATCATCTTCCAAATAAACTTTAGAATTTAAATAAATAAATCTAAAAATATTGCAAGATGAAAATCGTTGGCAATAGCTATGTTTACTCACAATAATTGTTATTCCTAACCCTGGTTATCCTTCTTAAAACACAAGAATAAATTCTCATAAGAAGTTTCCTAGACATTAAGACCTTTAAAAAATTCTTTATCGTCCCCGAACTTCTTGTCGTCAACAGCCATTGGAACATAAGTTTCATGAAGATATGACTCAATTCCAACAAACCTTCTTGACTGATACCGAACCAGGGCCTTCTGAATTTCAAGAGACCTAAAAACAATAACCTTTATTTGCAGTATCTCCTTTCTTGTTTCCTTCAACTCTTAAAGAATACCAGAAAACTTCTGAATATTTAAAGGGACGGCCTTGGTTTCCTCACATTCCTCATTTTTCTTATCAAGGAAGAGGGTACTGAAGATATATTTTTTTCCTTCAAGATTGATGGCTTAACAATCATATTAACCTCTTTCCCATCAGAAGACATGATGCTTGGAGTCAAGTTCAACAAGCACCCTTGTGATAAAAAGAGTTTTTTAGAGAAGGAAAAAGGAATGTAGGGTTACGGAACCTTTATACAGCTAAAAGGATTCATGTACGCACAACCTTAAAGAAGGCAAAATTGTCGATTTTAACCCTCTTTTTAATAATTAACCAGGGAAACTCTTTTCAATACTAATTAGATATGAAAAGATGGAAAAAAAAAAAAAAAAACTTTTCCAAAAGCCTGAAGTGTGCAATTTCTTGTCTCTTTTGAACCAGGCACTTGAGATAAGATACACCAACATCACAATTAAGTTGTGTTGGGGTGAACAATAATTTGCCCACCATAACCTTCTTGAACGGAATTCTTAAAACCATGTTTAAAAGACTGTTTAGACCGTATTCTTTTCTCTAGAGGTTTATTCTTATCTTTGGAAATTAACTTATTTGGAGAAGAGATAAGTTTACGTACCTCAGTCGACTTCTGAACAAGTTTGAGCTTGTTTGCTAATCGATTTGCTCTCTGCTGAATTGAAGTTTGTTGACATATATTACTTTATGCTTGTACTTGAAACAACTAGAGAGTCCATGACCCTTGAGAGTACAATAAGAACATGTCAACATGGAGGATGGTTCAGACGCCATAGATGTGCATGCTGCTAGACAAATGGTAGAACTTGAAAAATTAGAAATAGAATTTCCAGTAGACAAAGAGAAATCAATTTTATCCTCCAAAGTGGTTGAAGTTTCTCCCGAAAGAATATTGAGGTTGATGTGTGTATTATACAATTATCAAAATCAATATTTTCACAGAGGAGTGCAACACTTGATTTTTCTTCTTCATTAGAATCATAGTGATCAGACATTTCATCAAGAGTTGCAGCAAGACCTTTGTTTCCAGTGTATTTTCTACGATTCAGACACTCATTTGCAAAATGACCAAAACCTTTACACTTGAAGCACTGCGGCATATCCTCATCATCAGTATCATTAGTATCCCTGTTTTTAGGAGGAACACGATTATGGGGTTTAACTGGTGACTTAGGTTTATCTCTAGTGAACTATTTACGTCTCTTCAAAAGAATATCTCTAAACTGTCTTGTGATCAAAGAGACTGACTTGTCAAGATCTTGATCTGATGAATCAGTCTCAGAAGGATCGTCTTCAGAGATGCCAACACTTTTAGTGTTATCAAGTAATTTAGTGTTCTTTTGTGCTTTGAAAGCAATATCCTTTCCAGATTTGGATACATGCTCATGATCAAAGATCTTTAACTTCCCAACAAGAGTATTTGTGGAAAGCGTATCAA
Organism: Papaver armeniacum; assembly: GCA_023531295.1. Classification (NCBI taxonomy): domain Eukaryota; kingdom Viridiplantae; phylum Streptophyta; class Magnoliopsida; order Ranunculales; family Papaveraceae; genus Papaver; species Papaver armeniacum. Next base: position 30,575 of record JAJJWW010001986.1, on the reverse strand, counting down.
GGTTATTTCCTTCAACGATGGCATGTTTCTTAGAATCGTATCTAGATGGCAATGATCTTAGAATTTTCATTACAATGTCATTTTCAGGAATAGTCTTACCCAACACAAAAGATGCATTAACAATTTCAGACACTTTGTGATTAAACTCATCAAATGAATCTTCATTTGCCATACAAATATTTTCCCAATCAGAATTTTGGTTTTGAAACCTAACTTCTTTTTCACAGGTATTCCCTTTAAATACGGTTTCTAAGATATCCCACGCATCTTTAGACCGAGTGCACGTAGTCACATGGTGCTGAAGATCTGGGGTAATTCCATGGATGATTGCATTCAATCCGTCAGAGTTTTGCTTTGCGTCAAGAATCTCGACATCATCATAATCATCGATATCCTTTGGAGCACTTACATTGCCTTCTGTAATAACCGAAGGATTATAACCATTAACAACATAAACCCATGATTGAAAATCACGCGCTTGAAGAAAGGCACGCATAGCAATTTTCCACCATAAGTAATTCGAGCCATCGAAGACTGGTGGTACGTTTATAGACATAACACTTCTGTCCATAGAGTCAGATCTCTACAAACACAGACTTATAAGGTCTTGAACGTGTTAATTTGCCTGTTCTGATATCAATTGAAAAGGCGGGGGTATAATAACCATACCCAATATTTCTCTTAGAAATCTGTATGGACTAACTCCAATATACTTTCAACAAGAGAATCAACTAGACAGTCAGAATCAATCTTAAGAAAAGTATATCCAATCTCTATTTCTCAATTCAATCTGCAATCAAACAAATATGAATTTGTGAGCCCGATTGAATATAAGAAATAACTTGGACGGTATCAAAACCAATATCCAAGTGTCAATCAATTTAATCAACAACCAAAGGTTGGATTCACAATTGATTGAACTTACGCACAACCTGTGATATTTCAATTATATAAACAAATATAATGCGGAATAGGGCTGGCAATGGATAGCCTAAATCCGAGATCCGTTTCCTAAAATCCGACACCGTATAGGATTTAATCCGACATATCGGATATCGAATATCGGAATCGGATATTCTATCGTATTTTACCTCTTAACGATATCGGAATCGGAATATGATGCTTCTGTTAGGTTAACATCCGACATCCGATAGCCTAGGGGTGTACTTGTAATTTCCTACCCCTAGGTATTATCTGTCGGGAGAATAACCTCATCTAACCATTCAACCAAAGTCTGTTTAATACTCATTTTTTCTCATTCTCTAGCAAAAACTCAATACAGAAACTCAGAAAGAGATTGTTTATTCGTGATTTGATCGAGAGAGAGGGACTGATTGATCGATTTGAACGTGATTTTTACGAGAATATTGATGATTAGAAACTCTCACTCAAGAAGTAAGTCCTTAATCATGAATCTAATTGATTGTTTGGAAGTTATTTTTTTTCCCCAAATCGATTGCATTTTTGCATGTTTGAGTGTATGAATATTTATGTATTTAACTGTTAGAAGCAATCATGTTATTTTTTTAGTTTTTTCATTACAACTCAATTCAGATAAAATTAGGGTTTTCAATTTTGATTTTGATTATTGGGTTTTCGATTTGGAATTGTTAAGGGGTTTATATGAAATCTCATGCTTTACCAATTGGAGTGGTGGTGAGTGTTGGGTAGATTTTATCATGTTTATGATGTTCAACTACTGTGACTGTCACGGTATGTAATTGGTTTGGGTGAAAACCTCATTGTTATGCAATCTTTGAATCCCTAAGTGGTGGAGGTGAAGCTCTGTTAGTTGTTTCCCCATTATCCATGTATAGGTGCTATACTGTGTCATTAACCTAAGCAATATAGACTCATTGATTTCCTGACTAACTCTTTTTGGCGCACAATTTGTGGTGTACTCCTCCAATACTATATTGACTTCCTCCTGTGAAGTCATCTATACAATTCAACCTTAAATGCAAGTTGCATGTATAAAATATGTATTATCTGCACTTAAGTTGTGGGTAACCCATCAAAATCTTACTGTATTTCCAATAAAATAATCTTGTAGAGTTTGTTAGCAGATTAATAATGAAATTCACCCCACAATCATCTTGAACAATATTATCTTTAGTGGTTATTTGATCTTATGTGTATTTGAAGTCACTAAAATTCTCATCCACTTCAGTATTACCTTGTATTTCTGTCATTGATATATCTATCCTTTAATCCTTACACTCTACTAGTCCATTTGTGTTGTGTGAGAAGTAAGAACAAGGTGTGGGTGTTAGGAAATGTATCCTCAATACAAATATGAAATATTTTTGTTAAGTAGGGAGGGTGTAGGTCTCTGTGATGGATCCTTATGCTCTGCAGCTCTGAAAATCTACTGTATAATACACATAAGTAGAGAACAAGATCCTCAAAATGTGACGGTACCCATAGTTTCTTTGCTTTAGCTTTGGCCTTTGTGTGATTTAAAGAATAAGCACTGTGATCTGTATCACTATTTCTATTATTTGTGAATGCAGATATGAAAGTCCTCGACTAAAGTTGATGCAACGTGCAACCAGGCAGCCAAGGAAGATCATCACTAGCAGTCTAGCCTGTTGACATTGTTGTTAAGTTCTGTGTCACAAGAAGATGGTTTTTTCTTTTTTGTTGTTGTATACTTTAGTTTGCAGACTATTGGGTGTTTATAGTTTGTTTTTTCATGTGTGGTGTGACTGAGACACTGAAAGTAGTAGTGTTTGTGTGAGTTTGTCTTTCAATTACACTGAACATTTTGAACAAAAACTCTGTTAAATTTCAACATTTACCATATGTTCCCAGAAACCGGATTTTATCGGATAAAAATCCGATATCCGATAGCTTAACCTTAACCTTATCGGATTGGAATTTTTGGGTTCCACCGGATATTATCGGATATCGGATATCCGCTAACCCTTAACCTTAACCTTATCGGTATGGCCAATATCCGACGGATATTTATCCGTTGCCAGCCCTAGCGGAAAATAAATAACACAGACACTAGAAATTTTGTTAACGAGGAAACCGCAAATGCAGAAAAACCCCGGGACCTAGTCCAGATTTGAACACCACACTGTATTAAGCCGATACAGACACTAGCCTACTCCAAGTTAACTTCGGACTGGAATGTAGTTGAGCCCTAACCAATCTCACACTAATCAAGGTACATTCACGCTCCTTACGCCTCTAGAACCACGCCAGATTCTGCGCACTTGATTCTTTTAGATGATCTCACCCACAACTAAGAATTGCTACAACCCGAAGTCGAAGACTTGATAAACCAATCTATCTCACATAGAAAAGTCTATTGAATAGATAAATCTGTCTCCCACGGATATACCTATGAGTTTTGTTTCGTCTTTTGATAAATCAAGGTGAACATGAACCAATTGATACACCGAACTTATGTTCCCAAAGAACAGCCTAGTAATATCAATCATTTCACAATAATCTTAATCGTATGGTAGCGACACAAGATATTGTGGAATCACAAACGATAAGACGAAGATGTTTGTGACTACTTTTTATCTTGCCTATCGGAGATTAAATCTCGAGCAAATCTTAGAGAAGATAGTACTCAATACGATAGAAAATAGCAAGATCAGAACACACAACTACATAGAAAATAGTTGGGTATGGCTTCATAATCCCAATGAAGTCTTCAAGTCGTAACCTATTGGGTTTTGGAAAAACCTAAAGTTAAAGGAGAATCGACTCTAGTCGCAACTAGTATCACACATGAGGTATGGGGATTAGGTTTCCCAGTTGCTAGAGTTCTCCTTTATATAGTCTTCAAATCAGGGTTTGCAATCAATGTTACCTTGGTAACAAAGCATTCAATATTCACCCTTAGATGAAAACCTTATTAGACTCAAGCTAATATCTTTCAACCGTTAGATCGAACTTAGCTTGTTACACACAAATGAAAAGTGACTTCATTTAGATATGAGTAACCGTACCTAAACGTGTCAAACTTGTTGGCTCAACAATAGTTAACTGAAGTTAGCCATATGAAAACTTTCATATCAACCATATTCATCTTAACCATAACTAGTTAAAATGACTCAAATGAAACTAGTTCTAGAGTTGTTCAATTGTTTATATTCTCATACAAGTATACAAGATGCAATTTATAATGAAAGGAGTAAGAGCCATTGGATGACTGGATTGAGATATAGCCATTGGCGTTTGATGGTCATCCGATGGCGTATTAACATCACCAGCTGGCGGTTGATTGAAATCCGCGTTGATTTACTTCATCCACTAGCGGGTTTATATCGACCTCGCGATTTTTCCATATTTGTTAGAAAATGGATTATTGGAATTTTTTTCTGATAGATTGGGATGGTATGAGTAGTTGTGTGTGAAAAACAAGGAAAAAATGGTATTGAGATGATATGGAATTGACAAATCTAGAGGTAAATGTGTAGAAGGTGTGAATTTTAAGTTTGAAATGAGATGAATTTATAATGAAAAGAGTAAGAGCCGTTGGATGAATGAATTGAGATATAGCCGTTGGCGTTTGATGGTCATCCGCTAGCGTGTTAACATCAACCGCTAGCGGTTAGTTGAAATCCACGCGGATTTACTTCATCATCTACCAGGTTTATATTGACCGCGTGGTTTTGCCATATTTGTTAGAAAAATGGATTATTAGAAAAAAAATTGTTAGAATTTTTTTGATAGATTGGGATGGTATGAGTAGCTGTGTGTGAAAAATAAGGAAAAAACGGTATTTAGATGATATGAAATTGAGAAATTTAAAGGTAAAGGTTTTGAAGGTGTGAATTTTAAGTTTGAAATGAGCTGAATTTTTAATGAAAAGAGTAAGAGTTGTTGAATGGCTGGATTAAGATATAGTCGTTGGCGTTTGATGGTCATCTGCTGGTATGTTAACATCACCAGCTAGCGGTTGGCTGAAATACGCGCGGATTTACTTCATCTGCTAGCGGGTTTATATCAACCGCGCGGTTTTGCCACATTTGTTAGAAAAATGGATTATTAGATTTTTTTCTGATAGATTGGATGATATGAGTAGTTGTGTGTGAAAAACAAGGAAAAAATGGTATTGAGCTATGAGAAATTTAGAGGTAAAGGTGTAGAAGGGCAAAATTTTAAGTTTGAAATGAGCTGAATTTCGTTGGATGGCTGATTGAGATATAGCTGTTGGCATTTGATGGTTATCCGCTGGCGTGTTAACATCTCCCGCTGGTAGATGAAGTAAATCTGCACGATTTTAAATGAGAAGTGCATCTCTTTTTAGTCCGCAGTGAACAATTCGTCAAATTTGTTGATTTGGTCACTCGTTTTTCACGTTTGTTTAATATATATAGTGGGAGCAAAATGAACAAAATTTTGTTCATTTCGTAGAAATTTCCCTAACCAAACCACGTCCAAATAGGTTAGCGATATTCCACATATGATGATGGATTAGTTGATTTTCGCTTTGAATGGACCTATGTCTAATAACCTTAAGACAAGATTTGAAGTCATCTTCAACCATCTTGGTATCCTGAATTTGGTAGACCATTATTAATCCAACAATGATAAAACATCCCGTTTTTAATAACAGAAACATGACAAACAGGCAAAACCATGTTTGTTCTTAGCATCTTATGATGGACCCCATGTTAACACATCACTGAGCATTTTTTTTTTTTTTTTTTTTGAATGGACACATTAATTATTTTAGGCTACTTATATACGCATAACGCATGTCTACAATCTCATGTGTCATGCGGATGAAAATAGGGCACAACTGTACGAGTGGTTTGGAACTGTGGAATGACGCGGTTGTAAATATATAGGGAGTATGCGCCCAACTTATTAACCATTCGGGGAGTAGGAGTAGGTATGCGCCCAACTTATTAACCGAAGTACAATTTTTTTTTTCCGAAAATGAGGGCTAACCTCTTACATTAGAACTGAAACAAGACTTGTTACAGGGTTGGTTTTTAAGATTACAACAAAATGTTAAGCTACTACCATCGACACTTAGATCTCTTCTCAGTTCAGAGTATCCAATCGTTACAACCAAAACAATCATACAAGTACACAGGTCAGGGTTAAATGGATATTTGGGTTGTTATAAACAGAAACCAATAGTTTAATATGCATGCACAAGACAGCCATATTAGGATCAACAGTTGATCCATCCATTTCTCAAGGTTTTTCGTAATACTGTTAAATGGCCATGTTTGGGTTGTTGAAGACGACACCAAATAATTTAACAACTCTGCACTGGGCAAAGGTGTTATGATCATCAAATGATCCATCCATTTCTCAAATTTTTTTCTAATACAGTAACTCAAAACTTAACAAAACTAAACTAAAATAGCATCTGGTAGCAAGTTCGATCTGGATCGGTTGGAAGAGGGCTGAATCGGTCTGCATCTGTGTCTGAGTCGAATCGGTGTCTTAGTAACTGGTATTGCTTCACTTGATGTTGCTGTTGAATTTGTTGCTTTTGCCGCTGCTGATTTCGTTGCTTCAACCAATTTGTAGTAACACGAGTTGTCCCCAATGAAGCAAACATCAAGCAAATCATAAACAACAACACAAACAAACAACGCAAATGGAATGATCACATGACCAAAGAGCAAATCTGGAGAATCTAGAAATAAACCCTTTGATCTAATTCTGAAAATGTAAACAGTGAAAACTAAAACAAGTGATAGAACAAGAAGAACCACTAGAACATAAAAAACTAGATCTGTTGGAGAAGCTATGTCTTGGTCATGGATGAAAGCTGAAATCGAAGATCTGCTCATGCTTCTTCCCTGCGAGAGAAGACGACCCATACCTACACAAACAACCTCGGATCTATGGAGCAAATCCATGAAAATACGGCAAGAACAATACCCAATCGATTACTACAAAAAGAAATAAAAACAGCAGGCAAATAGATCAAGATGAAATAGAGAGAATGATATGGATTGATCTGCTCATATCAACTCCAAAGGAGCCGATCTGAGCAGAACGACGTTTAATATTTTGGGGTTTTCGTTTCTGGTTTTTCCGGAGAGAGTTTTTTTTTTCGGGAGAGAGAGGTTTTTTTTTTACCGAAATACAATTATAAACCCTAAGTTCTTCCCCTTTTTTTTCTTCCTTCCGTGAGCCTACCGTCCTTATGTGAGCCTATCGTTTTAAGGTCTAGCTTGAGATTGTTACGACTTTTAAAAACAAATTTTTACCGTGCAGTGATAAATGAGCAGTTTAGCGTTTAACAATTATAATTTGAAAAGTACAAAAAAATAATAAAAAGTGTTTGTTAAATTATTCGTGCGATGGGAAATGAGCAATTGAGCGTTTAACAATCATAATTTGAAAAGTAAACAAAACCTAAAAAGTGTTCGTTAAATTATCAATTTTAATTGTTAACTCTAACTATCATGTCAAATTATGTTCTGCAATACTGCGCCATCGGGGACTCGAACCTGTGACCTCCTGGAGCGCATCAATCTTTGACTTTGAGGAATGGGGATGACCAGCTGAGCTAGCTACCCGTTCTTTTTTTCTTTTCTTTTTTTTTTCAAAAAATTTATTTTGAAGCGTTTATTATTAACGTTGCTAATTTTACTGTTACACTTTCTTTTATTTTACTATAAAATATTATTAGGTTTGCAAAATTGTGGCTATCATTATTTTATTATTAAATTATATTTTCAGTAGAATAAACTTTATCAATGGTCGGAGTTCTGGTAATTCAAAAGATATGGAAAATGTGAATGCAAATATGAATGTTTCAGATGGATTTTACAATTGGTTAATTGGAATATTAGAGGGCTTAATTCTTATTAAAAATTTGTGCATCTAAAGAATTTGATTAATAATCAAAGGTTTGGAATTTGTATGGTGCAGGAAACTAAGATGATGAAAATTACAAGTGGTGGTATACATTCCTTTTGTGGGGAGTAGTGGTGGTCCTTTGACAATTTGGGATACTTCTAATTTTTTCAAAGAAGATGTGAGAATGGGTTTCAACAATATTGATGTGGTGTTGAAGAATAAATCTAATGGTTTTAAATGGATTGTGGTGAATACGTATTCACCACGTGAGTATAATGATAGAGTGTTTTTTGGGAGAGATTTGGCAGAGATTAAGCATTGGTGGGGAGGGCCTATTTGCTTTGCAGGTGATATGAATGCAGTAAGATCTGATGCTGAGAGGAATAGAGGGGAGGGTGACAGTATAAACAACAATTTTTTTAATGAATTTATCTACAATCAGGAGTTGGTTGATCTTCCTCTTTTGGGTGGCACCTACACTCGGTCAGACATGCAGAGCAATCCTCTTTTATGCAGGTTAGACATATTTCTCTTTAGTTTGGATTTAGATGAGGTTATTCCTAATTCTATTCAAATTGCTCTTACTGGAATAACTTCTGATCACAAACCATTAATGATTGTTACTAATCCTAGTATTAGTTGCATACCTTATTTCAAATTTGAGAATACTTGGGTTTTTCATAAAGACTTTGTGAAGGATGTGGAAATTTGGTGGAGGAATATGTCTTTCAGTGGGGGTGCAAGTTATGTCTTCTTTAAGAAACTACGAAACTTTAAAAAAAAAAAAAAAATCTCAAGAGTTGGAGTTTTCAATAATTTGTTGCAATGAAGAAGGAGAAAGATGATCTCACTTTAAAGATTAGTTCCCTGGATCAGGAGGAAGAGGATGGTAGATTTTCCAATGAGATGTGGGAGGAAAGACTTCAAAGTGCAATGAAACTTACTTCTATTTCTACAATGAAGGCACGGAAATGGTTTTCTAGGGCAAAGCAAAATGAATTCAAATATGAAGATGCTAATACTTATTATTTTCATAGGATTGCTAGCTCAAGAAGAAAAATGAATACTATTGCTAAATTGGAAGTAGGTGGGATGGACTGTTTTGATTAGGGAGTGATAAAAGAAGAAATGAGGAATTATTTTGTTTCTCTTTTCATAGAACAAGATGAAACTCATTTCTCTATGAATAATCTACATTTCCCTGTAATTGAGGAAGAATTGAAAGTCTGGATGGAGAGAAATTTCAGTGAGGAGGAGGTTTTTGAGGTGATTAAACATATGAGTGCTAATAAATCTCCAGGTCCAGATAGATTTTCTATGTGAAGATGGATAGGGTACCAAGATACACCACTAACTTTTTCTTAGGCAATATGTATGGACAAACTCAACACAACTTCGAGAGTAAAAACTCAATCAAGGAAAGTGCCTAGAGTTATATCTCTCTCTCTATTGTTGTTAGAACGTTTACATAATTGAATCCGTGAACCTAACTACAAAGAGAGTGATACTTATGATCTCTATACCTTGGTGACTATCATTATAAAGGCGGAATTCAGAATAATAATAGACGAAAATTAGAAAACAAAACACACGGGAAGCCAGATTCGAAGAAATATATCTTCTCTAGATTATGAACAAGAAAACTATTACGATTCTCTCTTTGTTACGCTCACAATATCTCTAGGTAAATAACCTTAAAATGTTTGCTAAGCTTGCTTTTACAATAATTAATTGTCTCACAAACTTATCTCTAGGTGATTTGTCTCACAAACCTCCTTCTCTAGGTATGTCTGTATCACAAACCACACTACTAGATCTAAGTGTGTCTGTATCACAAACCACACTCTAGATTGTCTTAGCTATGAGCTTATAACTTTAACGGTTTCCCAAACCTTCTAGGAACCTATTTCCTTATCTAGGAATAATTCCTTTTCTAGGTATATTTCCCTTTATAGGAATATTACCTTGTCTAGGAAGTATTTCCTTAACTAGGTATACTTCCTTACTTTGGTTTGGTTTCCCAAACCTCTTAGGAATCTATTTTTCTTTTATAGGAATACTTCCTTAAATCAGTAAATCCCTCCTAAATTACAATGTTACAAGTAGAGTGCACGTGCGTTGCATGTCGGCTTAAGTTAGTATTTTTCACTATTAATTGATTTTGTAACTTCGTCCTTTGAAGTGTACGTGTGGATTGCACGTGGCCACATTTCTTTAGAACCCACATAAACCCACATATGAAACATGGACTTGGGCCACTTGATTAATCCGGTGGTAGATAGTTGTTAATTTTTGTGCTTTCAAATTCATGCAAATGGTATTCCTTGTTTTTCTCTCTCAATAATCGTATTTCCAAAAAAAATATTCTTGTTTTTCTCAAGCCTAATATTTCTCCAATTTCTCTCAATCTAATCTAGATTTGCTCGGTTTTGGATCTGATTATTCAGACCTACCTAGCAAATTTAGGTAATATTAATTAGTAGGTTTTTGTTTTCAATAAAAACTTATTGCGTTTTGCAATATTAGGTTTTAGGTTTCTGTTTGTTGTTTCCTTTGATTATCCATGGCCACTTCAGGCCTTTTGTTGTTTTATTACGCTTATACAACGATTTATCATAGCCTTTGGGCATTTCTGATGGAATATGATGATAAAATCAAATATATGGATTTGCTAAAGAAGATTTTTTCTTCAAATCCCGTCTCAATAATCCCATGTTGGAAGAAGTTTTGTTCTGGTGATCAATGCAGTACCGGGCATCAATGAAGTTCTATGGAAGAAATTTCAGAGAATCTCAAGTATATTACCAAGGATTCAGATATTTGTGTGGAAGTTTATTCATGCAGGAAGAACTTTGGGATACCAGACTATTAATTTTGATACAACTTATCTGATGGTTGAGATAAAGGTATGTGAATGGAAAATTCAAGCGATAAAATATCTAAATCTTATTAATGTGATTATCGAAGGGGATGCAGATAGAATTCAGCAAGCCATCTTGGAGAATGATTAAGGGGTTCCTTGGAGATTCAAGGAGTCAGTTAGTTTCTTCCATGTTATTTGGTTTCATGTAGATCACAAAAATTTCATTGTAGATTTTTTGTATCAATTTGCAATGTATAATGATCAATCATAAGGGTATGTCTATCTACCACCTCTTCTATGTAATTATCCAAACCTCAATCTGAAAGAGGTAATCTAATAAATATTTTTAGGGGCTTTCCACAGCCCCTCTTTCCATCAATTTTTTTTTGGTGCTTTCATGTTACACACGTGTAGTAGTGCGAGAAATATGACCTTTACCACCTTTCTGGTTTCTAGGCCACTCTCCGGTTTTTCCTCTCATCTCATCAAGCAAAACCAAAACTAAACAAACCAGAATCAAAAAAGCCTTGTCTTCCGAGGGAGATGGAATATGTCAACGTACTACACAACTCTTTCTTTCTCCATCTAATCATTTGTTTTTTCTTCTGGTTGTTTCAATAGACTAATTGTTGTTCAAGGATATCCATGATTTTAAAAAGTGACAGATTAAATCTCTACTTTTTGAATACATTGGGTTTCTTTAACCGATGCATTTATTTAGTATGTGTTTGAATATATGAATTAGGTAGAAATAGAGAACTCATGTGAGTTGATCATAAATAATGATTTCAATTTCATGAATCCCCGGTGAAAAAAAGTTCCAATCAGAAATTTCTGCAAATTGCATGATCTAATCTTCAGATCATAATTGAGAAGGTTCGTTTTATAACCTTAGAAATTGATTTGAGAATTAGGGGGTTGGGATTTCCTTTAGACAAGAGAGAAATGGTTGAGGGAAAAGAATAAGAATGTTCGATCGAAGAGAAAGAGAAAGAAAAGGGTTTCTGTTGAAGTACAAGTGGTAATTTTGTAATTCTGTAAATGAGTCGGATTGGACGGTTGTAGTTGAGAGTCGGGCTTAATCCAACGGTGAATAGTAAAAATACGTGCGGGAGGCAAAAAAAACGTGCGGGAGGCAAAAAATTTGTTAACGTTTTTGGCGGATTCCTTACTACTATTAGGGGGGTGGAGATCTTCAATCCGTCTTGAGGATCACTAGTTCCCGGAGAGAGGAAGATACACATGTATCATGCCCCCCCCCCCAAGAACTTGAAATCCTGTGAAAGTTAGACTTGGAGGTTAGGGAACCCGAGAGTTCCTTTCACCCTGCTGAACCATCTCTCTTTGCTGGAAACTTGAACTTGATGTCTAATTTAAAAAGTGTCCATATCTTCTTGTCTTGTCTTAGTCACTCTTCGCTCCGTAATGCAATCCTCTTCGAGTGGTTCTTCTCTATCAAACCACAAGTCTTCCACATGTGGCAAGATCATCTTGTCATCTCCATCATCTTCTTGTAACGGTGGATCAAATAACTTCAATTGTTCAGTATTGATAACCTAGCATATTCCTAGATAAGGTGGTAAATCAAGACTAAAGGAATTGTTACCAATCTGACCGAAAAATATGAAACGATCTACATCTCAATGGCTTCAACTTCTTACCTTCTTTATATGATTGTTCCTTATCTAAATTCAACCATACCATGGTCATCTTGTTCCTCTAACGTATTCCAATTTTCGAGTAACTCACCAAGTTGTTTGTAGAGAGATCTAGTGAAGACCATAAACCACAGGAATCTTCCCTATAAGAAATGAACCTTGTTCTGATACCAACTTGATACATATTGATCTATGTACCTTGGTGACTAATATTATAGAGGCGGAATTTAGAATAACAATAGACGAAAACTAGAAGACAGAAGACAAAGTAGTAATTTGAAGAAATATATGTTCTCTAGATTATGAACAAGAAAATTATTACAATTCTCTTTTTGTTACACCCACAATCTCTCTAGGTAAATAACCTTAAAATGTTTGCTAAGCTTGCTTTTACAATAATTAATTGTCTCACAAACTTATCTCTAGGTGATTTGTCTCACAAACCTCCTTCTCTAGGTATGTTTGTATCACAAACCACACTACTAGATATAAGTGTGTCTGTATCACAAACCACACTAGATTGTCTTAGCTATGAGCTTATAAATTTAATGGTTTCCCAAACCTTCTAGGAACCTATTTCCTTATCTAGGAATAATTTATTTTCTATGTATATTTCCCTTTATAGGAATATTACCTTGTGTAGGAAGTATTTCCTTAACTAGGTATACTTCCTTACTTTGGTTTGGTTTCCTAAACCTCTTAGGAATCTATTTTCCTTTTATAGGAATACTGCCTTAAATCAGTAAATCCCTCATAAATTACAATGTTATTTTCAATCCGTCTTGAGGATCACTAGTTCCCGGAGAGAGGAAGATACACATGTATCAGAGAGTTCTTGGACGGTACCAAATTCCAATGTGCAAGGATCAATCAAGTCTTTTCCAACTAACAAGGTTGGACCTGGCTATTGTGATTGATCAACGCACAACCTGTGATAATTCAATTATAAAGATAAACGATATAATACGGAAAAAGTAATAACACGGACACCAGAAGTTTTGTTAACGAGGAAACCGCAAATACAGAAAAACCTCGGGACCTAGTCCAGATTGAACACAAAATTGTATTAAGCCGTTACAGACACTAGCCTACTACCAATTAACTTAGGTCTGGAATGTAGTTGAGCCATAAAAGGAAATCCACTGATTAAGGTACAGTTGCTCTCCTTATGCCTCTTGGATCTCGCAAAACTCTGCGCAATTGGTTCTGTTAGCTTATCTCACCCACAACTAAGAGTTGCTTCAACCTCAATTAAAGACTTTAAACCAAATATGCCTCCCCCGGATTAAGCCTATAATTGATTTCCTGATTTACGATCTAAACGGAAGATCAGATCAAATGATAGATCCAGGTGATGGTAATCGGTAACAACTTAGACAAAAGTCTGGCTATCCACAAAATCCGGACTTATGCAACCCGAAGTGCATCCTAGATTATTATTCACCACACAAGTATAAAACTTGCGGAATCAACAAAGTATGAGACGAAGAGACTCTGTTGATTACTATCTATCTTGATCGTTGGAGCAAGCTCTATAAACAATCAAGATCATGATACTCAAGTTATAAAGATAAAAGATAACTGGACCTGGCTTCATGAATACCTGTGAAGTCTTTATAGTCCCTAAACTATAAAAAGGGTTTCTGGAGAGAACGACTCTAGATACAACTAGGACACACCAAAAATTAGTGTCGGGATTCAAAAATCTAAGTTGCCAAGAGTTCCCCTTATATAGACTTCAAAGCCTATGTTGCTTTAGGTTTAAGCTAAGATAGCTTCGGAACCAAGCAAACAATATTCACCGTTAGACGAAAGCTTTGAATCTTAATCACATATACAAGATATACATTATGGATAGGTAAATCGTAACCGAACCGTGTATAAAGACTATGTTCAACATGGTTAACCGAAACTAGTTGATTTGAACTTAAAAGCTTAACACTCATTTTCATGTTCACTAAGACATTTATTTTGAATTACAATCATGTAATCAATTGAGTCTAGTGTTAATTAGAGAAATGATCAAATGCAAATTACTTCATAGAAATAATTTAATCGCAATTGAATCATGATCGACATAGTTTGTAAAAGTACAAGGTACAATTACTTGAATCGTTCTTGAATCGGATGAGTCACAGTACGTGGACCGGTTTGCAAACTTATATGCAATTACCGAGTTCCGGAGTCTATAGAACTTTTTTGATCATAAACCGGTTTGCACACTTACGCAATTACCAAGTTCCGGACTCTACAGAACTTTTCAGTTCTCGTACCGGTTTGCAAACTTTGAATCAACTGAAAGTTCCGGAGTCTACGGAACTTTTTAGTTCATGTAACGGTTTGCAAACTTTAGACCTTTTCCGGTTCCAAAGTTCACATGACATTCAACTTGCGTACCGGTTTGGGTACTAAACTGGTTCTAGAATATAGAACTGTTTTGGTTCGCATACCGGTTTGATTATTTTAACGCGGTTCCCTTACCACAGTTACACAATTGTTTGTATACGAATATACATACCTATCCGGATCACGAAAAAACAAATTTTCCCATGATGTACATACGAATATGCATATCACACAAATCTGAAAGTCGATATATAGCTACTCTGCTACGTTTACGAGTACATGTAATACGGATTTTGACATATAACAATTTTATCAGTTTGTAAGACTGATCACACTGTCTTGTATTCCGAATATATTAGTTTTATATTTCTCTAAATCAATTCGACATATTCCTGAATAAATAACAATGACACTTATCACTGTTCCAGACTATTTTTGAATGATAAACTTGAATCATGATTTGGTTCCGAACAATAAATTGTTCTCCACCGAATTTGATCAAGTATGAACAAATGTTCATTAAGCTTAGTCATTATATTTCGATAAATTCGTTAACTAAATAATTAGTTCTCGACTCGAAATTCTTGTATATGCAAGCTAGTCTGATTAGTTATGCGACAATCATCTCAAGATAAAAAAAAAAAGTGAACATAACTTGAGAAATAGGTGGTTCAGTCTTCACTTACCTTTTGTCGATGAAGTTCTCCAAAAGCTTCGGTTGATCTTAGCCTTCAAACGGTAGAACATAAATGATGACTGCCTAGTTTCTCAACTCCACTATCCTAGACCGAGATTTAACTAATTATAGACTAGAATCAAGATATAGTTTTGACAACTAAATTTGACAACAAGCTTGATATAACAACACTTCTGAGTTCGACCGAGCAATGCTCTAACACTATGGAGTTTTACAAAAAATGTTGGCATATCATTAAGGAAGATTTTATGAATATGATGGTGGAGTTTCATAGTTTTGTCACTTGGGATTGGAGATTGAACTGTTCTTTCTTATCTTTGATTCTTAAGAAGGAAGATACATGTTCTCCAAGAGATTTTAGACCTCTGAGCTTGTTGGGGAGTGCTTATAAGATTTTATCTAAGGTGTTGGCTAATAGGATGAAAATTGCAATGCCAATCTTGATTTCTGATTTCCAGGTTGCTTTCATTAAGGAGAAACAAATATTAGATGGTGTTCTTGTGATTGGGGAGTGCATAGATAGTAGAATGAAGTCTAAAATTCCAGGTATCTTGTGTAAGATAGACATGGAGAAGGATTTTGATAATGTTAAGTGGATTGTTTTGTTATGTACTCTAAAGAAACATGGCTTTGGATAAAAAAATTGATCGACTACATTGGTGTATAACTTCTTCTAATATGTGTTGGTTAATGGGAGTTCTAGTGAGAAGTTTAAACCTACAAAAGGTCTGAGGCAGGGAGATTCACTGTCTCCTTTTCTTTTTCTGTTGGTGGTGAAAGTGTTGTCAAAATTGTTGGAGGATGCAGTTCATAGAGGACAAATTCATGGATTTGTGGTTGCTGAGAATGGTATTCAAATTTCTCATTTGCAGTTTGCAAATGATACTCTTATCTTCTTGAATGGAGAGACATTGGAGGTGATAAGACTCTTGCTTATTCTTTCTACTTTTGAGATGTTAACTAGTATGAAATTGAACTTAAATGAAAGTTCAATGATAAGTGTTGGTGCTGATGCAAACATTGAAGAGTTGGCTTTGGAGTTAGCTTATAAAGTGGAGTCTATGCCAATTAAATATTTGGGACTTCCTTTGGGTGTTACAGCCAGAAGTTTGTCTATATGGGATGATGTTATACAAAGGATGGAGAGTAAGCTTGCTTTGTGGAATATGATATTTTTGAATAAAGCTAGAAGATTGACATTGTTAAAGAGTGTTCTTTCAAGCTTGCCTTTATACTATTTTTCTTTAATTCACTTACCTGCAGCTGTTGAGATGAAGCTAACTAGAATTATGAGAAATTTTATTTAGGATTCAGCCGAAGATAGGAGGAAGATGTGTTGGGTGTCATGGAAGAAAATTTGTACACCAATGAAGAGTGGTGGTTTGGGGGTTAAGAATATGAAACTGACTAATCTAGCACTCTTATTTAAATGGATGTGGAGATATACCATGGAAAAGAATGCACTTTGGAGTAGAATTGTGCAAGAAAAATTTAAATACAGTAAAGATGTTTTTCTTCCTGTTGATGATAGCTTGCCTCAAGGGAAGGGATTTTGAAAGAATATTTTGAAGACAACTGCTCTAATTCAAGAGAATTGTGTTTTTCAAGTGAAAAAATGGGAAGGAAGTGAGATTTTGGTTGGATTCTTGGAGTAGTAATGGACATCTAAAGGATAGATATCCATATGCCTACAAAATATGTAAGGATAAAAATGCTTCTAGTAACACTAGAAGAAGTATGTCAGGTATTGAGCAGATAGAATGGAATTTATTGTGCAATGAATTAGGTCCAGTACCTGATTTTGCTGAAGAGGAAGATGTCATATCTTATGAATGTGAATTTACAGTGAAGAGATTCTATGAGAGGCAGCTGGAGACTGATGGAAATTATAGCTTTCAGAAATATCTTTGGAAGAAGCAAGTGCCAACTAAGGTGAGCTTTCTGTTATGGGCTTATATGCATGACTCTGTTCCAACACTCACTATGCTTAGACATAGAGGAAGCAATATTGCATCTGTCAGATATAATCTTTGTCAGGAGGAGGATGAAGTGGCTGATCATCTTTTTGTGAGGTGTAAGTTTTCACATGAAATCTGGATGCATTTTATTAAAGCATTCAAAATGGATTGGGTAATTCCTTCTACTCTGATGGGTTTGTTTGAAGTTTGGTCTCAATGTAGATTGGGAGGGAGATGTAAAGATGTTTGGGAGAAGATTCACTATGTCATTGTTTGGATTTTGTGGAAGGAACGAGGTGGAAGGTCGTTTGGATCTAGAAATAAGACAACTGATGAACTTATATTGCTCATTAAGCAAACGGTAGTGCTTTGGATACAAGATAAGCCTACATTTAGAAGTGTCTCTGTAAACTCTATTTTGTTTAATTGGGAAACTGTTCTTCACTCTTAATCAAGTGTTGAATTAGTCTCTGGGTTGTACATATTCTTTTCTTTTAATATAACCTTCTTCTTTCGGAAAAAAACGTTCAATATTTATATATATATATATATATATCTTAATAAAAGCATATGGATAATCGTATAATAATATAGAGATGAAAAACATTGACTGTAGAATTGGAGAAGAAATGAATAATACATAATTATTATAAATTTCTTTACTAGGTTATGAGATGAAACCCAACAGACGGGAGACAAATGAGAAATCTATCAATCAAAATTTCGGATCAGAAAATTCCATATTTTACTAATCAAATTATTTTATATGACATTTTGAGTACCGCACATCTCTAAACCAGTTCTCTACAAATAAATGCATGCTTCACAAGAAAAATCTATATATGATGGCGGACCCAGAACTTTTGAATTTAGAGCTTCAAAAAGTTCATCTCCCGTAAAGAAGCATTTTGAATGTTGTTTTACCAAAAACATATGTGAAAAAGGATCAACTGAAATGGATTTTCAAAGTGGTTTTGTAAAGAAAAAAATCAATCCTATAAGGTGTCTAAATTTTCACCCAAATTTGTTATTTCGATCAATTTCTTGTTATCTTAGTCAATTTCTCGTCAATAGGGATGAAACAATAGATCACTATTACGTAACTAACCTTACAAACCCTAAGCTCATGATAAGATCAAATGCCAAAAACCAAATTGTTGTTTTTCCTCTATATCTTCTTCATGAGCATTTTCTTTGATAGACTCGATATTTTTTTCTTAGTTTTAACAAATCATGTTTCAAATTGTAATGAAGAAATAATATGTTACATGCGATGTAATTAGAGTTCTGAAGTATATATGAGCGTTCATATATTGATAAATGATTTATATCTAATCCATTATATGAAATACCTAAGTGCAGGTTGTTGTAACTATTATTAGAGCACTGCTCGGTCGAACTCGCAAGTGTTGCTATCTCAAACTTGTTTTTCAAGTTTAGTTGATCAAAACTATATACTTGATTTCTAGTATACTTATAGCTATGTCTCGGATTAGGATAGAAGTGTGTAGTTGAGCTTTAGACTTCACGGCGTTCACCGATTGAAGAAGAAGATCTACCAAAGAGCTTAGAGGAACTTCATCAACAAAAGTTATGTGGAGACTAAAACTTATCTATCACTTAGAAGTCTATTATACTTTATCTTCTAAAGAGACTAAGTCATATAGCTATATATACTTTTACATTGTACATAATTGAAATTTTGAGCCAAGTGTATCTCGTTTATATATTTCTCGAAATGCATATTGGAAGCTTTTAGCTTTAGCTTAAACTTCTTCATCTATTTGACAAGTTTAATTGGAAACAAATTATTTGTTGGAAACTAAATACTAAGTCAAGATGATCATGTGATAATTACCTTGAACATCTTACATGAATTGTGTGAGACAATCATTTGATGTTAACTTGGGAAGTTTCGTATTGATCGATTAATCACTTGAAAATTACTTGAAGCTAGTGGTATTTGTAAGATTACCATTATTGTCTTCTAAGGACGTTTCAATGATTAAATGAGAGTTTAGAACGACTACCAATTCTAGATATAACACAATATGTATACTTTGTATGTGCACTTTGAAGTTCTAGTTCAGGTCTGGAACTCTTGTTTGAGAACGGGTTTACCTGTGAAAAGTTCTGGAGATGTTGTTCCTATTGTCTTTTGTACTTTTGATTTGATGGAGGGCAACCAATCGGTTTGTATCTTTTTTTTTTTTTTATATGATCCGCGGCAAGACATGTTTTGCTAGACAAGGTTAAGTCCACAGAACTTTGTATGTGCACTTTGTTATTCGCGTACTCTGTTTGCGAACGGCACGACATGGCCAAAGTCCGGAACTGTGGTTCGTGTACTCTGTTTGCGAACACATAGGTAAGGTTCTAAAATCAGTAAGTATGAAATATATACTCATGAACTCAGGTTTGTTTGCGAACTAAAGTCCATGGAACTTTAATGAAATAAGGTATGTGAACTTGTTTTACAAACCGTAGCATTATGTTAATGAAATGGCTCTTGTATAAGTACTTTGTACAATTACAAACCAAACCGAATTTGTTTCAAATGGTTCATATATATTTCTATGAGATAGTGAACATTTGAAAAACTCTTTTGAAACACATTTATATTCATTTGATTATCTATCATGATTGATTGATCATCATATTTGATCTAGAAATGTTAGATGAATGTGGCTAGACCATAGGTGTTCATATGGATAACTTCGGTTAACTATTATTGAGCCAACAGGGTATACACGTTTGGGTACCGTTCATCCATATCTAAATATAAGTATATTTCTTTTGTGTGTATCAAGATAATACCATCTAACGGTGGAGATTGATTGCTTAGTCTCTAAGCAGACTTAGCTTGAATATTAAATCAGGAGTTCATCTTACAGTGAATATCAATTGCTTTGTTACTAAGCTATCTTAGCTTTGATTGTAAGCAACCCTGATTTGAAAGGCTATATAAGGGAGAACTCTAGCATCTGGGAAACTTAATCCCAACACTCTCGTGTGTCCTAGTTGCAAACTAGAGTAGATTCTCTATTAACCTAGGGTTTTCCAAAACCATTATTAGGTTAACGACTTAAGGACTTTATTTGGGATTCGTGAAGCTAGATCCAACTATTTTCTCTGTAGTTGCGTATTCTGATCTTACTTTTCCCATCATATTGAGTTTTATCTTCTCTAAGATTTACTCGAGATTTATCTCTGATAGGTAAGATATAAAAAGTAATCACAACAGTTCTTCGTCTCAGACTCTTGTGATTCCACAATAACTTCTTATATCAATCACTTAGGTTATTGTGAGGTGACTAATATTTCTAGGCTGCTCTTCGGGAGTATAAGACCGGATTATTGGTTGAGTTTCCTCTTTACCTTGATATATCTAAACACGGAAACAAAACCAGAAGAGACATATCTGTGGGAGACGGATTTGTTTATAAGTCTTCGACTTTGGGTCGTAGCAACTCTTAGTTGTGGGCGAGACCAGCTAAGGGAATCACGTGTGTAGAGTCCTGCTGGGATTCAAAAGTCGTATTGAACGCGACTGTACCTTAATCGGTGTGAGACTTGGTTAGGGCTCAACTACATTCTAGTTCGAAGTTAACTTGTAGGAGGCTAGAGTTTGTAGCGGCTTAATACAGTATGGTATTCAAATATGGACTAGGTCGGGGTTTTTATGCATTTGCGGTTTCCTCGTTAACAAAATTTCTGGTGTCTGTGTTATTTCTTTTCCACATTATATTTGTTTACATAATTGAAATATTACAGGTTGTGCACATTTTAATCACATATTATAAATCCGACCTTGTTTATTGGATAGAACTTGATTGACACTCGGACATTGGTCTTTGGTACCATCCGAGTTATTCTCATATCAATCAGTCTCACGGTTGACACTCGGACATTGGTCTTTGGTACCATCCGAGTTATTCTCATATCAATCAGTCTCACAGATTCAATCTAGTTGATTTACTAATTGTCTTGAGAAAGAGATAAAGCTCTTTGATATTTTTCTTGATTGAGTCTCACTTTTAAGTTGGTTCTCTCGGAATTATATTGGAGTTTAGTCCATATAGATTTCCGAACGAAATATTGGGTGTGGTTATTATACCCCCGCGTTTTCAACTATTACAGGGTAAGAAGTAATTGAAGTATGGGGTAGCATTTTTGATTTTATTGTTGAGATTTGCAAGGCTATTAATAAAATTCAAGCTTCATATTTGACAATGATAAAGTTTGAGAATTAAAGAAATAGAAAAAATTAATAAGCATTTGTTCATATCTCGATTTAATAGTGATTGTTCATGTTGATTTGGCTTTCTTGTTCCTAAGTAAGATCTATTAGTGATAATTTTCTATAGATTGATTGAGCGATTAATTAGTAGAGACATTGAAATCAAGAGTTTGAGTTCTTCTTATTCAGTTGTCTTTTCTTTTGTAACCACTACCAGGATATAAAATGGGTTCAATTGATATTTTTACTTTTTTTTTTTCAAAATTTTTTAACTAGGGTTTCTAGCAAGTGTTTCGAACGTAGTTATTTACATGTAGCATGTTGCAATTCAACTGCAATGTTTTACATACAATTGTCTCTCCAATACCATTATGCCTAAGTTAATTGCCTCATTAATAGAACCTCGTCAAGAAAGCATGATGGGACAAAACCTGACTAACAAAAAAGAGTACACTGTGATATTAAATATGCTACCTCATAAAGCCTTGACAAGGAATAACCCAGTGGGACAAAAATTTGACGAAGAGAAAAAAAAAGTACAATGTGATGAGCCCAAAAGTATGCCTCTACCAAAATAACCATTGATAATATCTTTTTATATATGTTTCATGGATGATTGATTAAAACACAATATTGATATGCGATAGTAGCTAGTAGCAATACTACTACTTGACTTGTGTTGAATCTTTATTTGTGTTATAATCTTTACTTTTTTATGTTGATTCAGAAATTATTTCGCTTGGAAAACTATTGTGCTACATTTCATTGATTCTGTTATTGTTCTGGTGTTATTATTTTTGTCTCTCTAAACACCTTGCCGAGACACAAAAACCTTAAGGGTAAAAAATAATCTCAATTGATGAGAAAAAGAATACAATAAACCCTTCATATAAAAATTTGTGAATATCATATCCTTAGATCTTTCCCTGAGGTTGACATCTCATAGTGATTCCATTCAAAGGAGTCTCCATAAAATCCATTTAGTGATGTGATTTTCAAAGTGAAATTACGTAATGACTTAGTAAATAAGCCCACCGCGCCTTCGCCTGATTCATTACATTCGTGGGAAAAGAGATTATAGTTTCTTCATTATCAAAATTTTTTTTGGTTGATTACCCTAACAACTCTGTTGATGACTTTGTAGAGACAAAACAAACCTATCGCAAATGTTCCTTTTAGGTGTATGGCTAAATTCCTTGTACCATCCCAACGACGTTATATTAGCATTGAGCTATATCTGTATAATTAGTTCAATGACGCTGCAATATTAGATCGGGTAAATTATGCTAAGTACAATAATGCATTTATCACTCTTATATAATGGAATTTCATCTCCCATCACAAGTACTAGCAAGTTACATGCCTTTGTTAAATTGATTGTCAAGATTTTGGATATATCGAAACTAGTGGAACAATATGCCACAACAAGCTCGGCGTTGTGTTTCAAAAACCAAATTAAAATCGAGCTTTCTCAAATAGTTTCATTCCAAGTTCAGATTTCAAGCTACAAATTCCATTATTTCATCAAGATTATCTATCGTGTCCATATCAACATAGATATATATTTATTAATTTTCTTTGTGAATACGTAACACATATTACTTACTCATATTATAATTTTTATTATTTAAAAAGAAAAGAAAAAAAAAAACGCCATCGCCCTAAAATTGAGTGTGGAATTCTGGGAGCTTGGCTATGAGTCTCTGTTTATCACCTTCATATCTTCCATTTTGACATTATTAAGATTCTTGATCAAAAAAAACAAAAGAAAATAAACAAAGCAATTAAGAGATAAAGTTGAAAAGAATGGTCATTAATTCGCTATACTATGTATGTTTGAGTATTTCAAATCGTAAGTGGATTGATAAGTAACCAAATCGCCAAAACTTCCATCTATGCTCAAGCTGCAATATCTCATACACCAACACCGTTTGCAATCATTCAATTCATTCGTTATCCATCAACAATGATTTCCCTCTCTTCTCAAAGCCACCGCAAATCGCAGCTTCAATTCCATAACCACCAAATACCGAAACTCCACCGTAGCTCGCACCACCTTCTCCATTCATGATTCATATTACCCAGAACCGCAATATTTCTCAAACGCGCACTACCCGAATTGAAGTTAGTTTTTTCCTAAAACATCTCCCATCGAAACAACCACATCACACCTAGCCTATATTATAATTTTTATTATTTAAAAAGAAAGAAAGAAAGAAAAAAACGCCATCGCCCCTAAAATTCGCGAGTGTGGAATTCGGGAGCTTGGCTATGAGTCTCTACCCCTCCAATTGCAAAGCCTCTAAATAAAGATCAAGATTATTACTATAGGGATGTCAAAGTTTGTATGAATACTATCACACCCAATTACTCGAGCACTCATACACCTTCATATCTTCCATTTTGACATTATTAAGATCATCGCTGGAAATGCCGACACCCCCGAATAATAACATCAAGGTGACAAGGATAGAGTTAGATGAACTCTGACCAAATACGGTACTTTAATCATTAAATTGGTCTTCATCTATTTCTATAAAAGAGTTACATCCATTTTTTCTAATTTAACATAGATAACATGTTTGATTCAAGGAATTCAATTCTTGGTAAACCAATTCCTGGGGTATGTGGCCAATTCTTTGGACCAAACAACATAAAATAACTCTATGTGTAATAGAATTGGATTCCAAGAATTTTGATTCCTAGGGATTCAATTCCATCCAAAATGATAGATTTACATTGAGTTGGTTTAATAGTGCAATAAAATTGGATTCCAAGATAAAAACAAAAGTAATTGAATTACCTTAACCAAACGGGAAGTGATACACTCACCGAGCTTTTCTCCCGATTTTTATCTCAGGAGGGGAATGAACGGCTCATGGTGCGTTCTTAGCATTGGGATCATCAATGGGGTAAAGTGGGGCCCAACATCTATTAGAGGCGACATTTTTGGTCGGGATAAAAGCTCGGTCAAGCTAGCATTTCCGCAACTAAACACTTATTTTTTGGATTTGAATTCAATTCCTTGGAACACAATTCCAACAATTGGATTACCCCATAATTGAATTCCTAGGAATCCAATTCTTACAACCAAACGAGGTGTTAGGGTAAAATGAAAAAATAATTATACCTCTTTTTAAGAAACAAAGTTACTCATCCAAAACTGGTAGGCTACGAAAAGATACCTACAATTATATTAAATGCAAGTGCACAGTGTCGATATGCAACACAAAGAAAGTACATGTCGATCCTCAGGGACAAGGTGGGTGTAAGGTTGAAGCTACGTTCTTACTATAACTGATTCCAAACAAGAGTAACACGAAGAGGGGTTTTGTTTGTGTCGATACGACAAAGTGATGGATGATTATACAAAATAAATAAGATTACAGAGCAATAAATGGTAAACTAGGGATTTGAATCCACCCTCAAAACGCATAGAATCTCTAATTTGATATGCTAGTTCTCCATTAATCAAAGAGCTATAGAGATGCTAGCCTCAAGCTACCTTGAAGATGTGATATAATCACTTGTACACATATATGACTTAACCTCAGCTAATATGTTAATCCCTAGCATTACTTGTCTTTCTAAGGCACAAGAATCAAAGATTGGACTAAAATCAGTTCACATAGGCTTGAATTTTGACAAAGAGTTAAACAAACTACCTAGGATGCTTGACATACAAGGTGAAAGCAAATTGAAAAAATTCAGAAATTAAGAGATGTTTATCAATAAAATTCCATGAAAAAGAACAAGTAAAATCAGAGAATTCTAATTATTAAAGGGTTTCATCTCTGCCCTATCAGAGATTTTAGAACATAACAAACATTGAAATAAACCCAAAACCTAAAACTACAATCAATTGTACCGGCTACTCCGGGCTTGAGTTTTTATCTACAACCCCTCTCCCAATTTATACAATACTTCTCCCAATTTTCAATCCCATTTTCGATAAAGTACAATAACAAAATTAGGGATTTGATGTTTACAAAACTCGCCAGTGATGCATAGTCTTCACTGTACACAACCACCCTATTGTCTATTGATGTTGATGCTGCGGAGAGCTTGAAATTCAGACCTTCAGCTGTCATTCTAACAGCTCTTGGAGACAAATTAGCCATCCTATTTTTCCTCAAATAATAGCTATCTAGGGTTAGCTTAAAATGGGTACAAAAAAGACAGCATGGGAAAGATGGCGCGGAGGTACTTGACAACTTGAAAGAGAAGGAGACATAGAGGTCGGCGGTGATGGTCCGGTGGTACACAGAAGATAGAGGAATGGGTGCAGTTGTCGGGTGTAGTAAGAAAGAAGACGATTTCTTTTTGTTCTAATCTTGGAAATGGAAATGAGAAGAGTGATAAAAATATATTTTTGGGTGTTAAGCAGTAGTACCTAACTCAGGTATATAGAGTCTAAAACATACCTTTCTCAAGTGAATCAGGTGGCCCATTTACTATCAAGCATGGTAGCTTCTTTGTTACACTCTTTTGGCACTTCTCCAAACCTTCAAACATATAGTAACAACTTGTCGCCTTGCTTCTGTTGTCGCTGACCACGAATTATCTTTTTCTTTCACCTCTCCAAAACACCAATCTTCCTGATCTCCTATTCACCATGTATTCAACCACCTACATCACGATACAAAATGAGATTACTCCGACAAAATTACCCGTCAGAAGAGATATGTGCAAAATACAAGATTTGTTATAAAATAGAACGTTAAGACACTAGAGATGTGATAAAAGATGACAAAATGATCTAAAAATATGTATTATTAGGCACAGATCACACCCCCAAACCTGAATTTTGCCCGTCCACGAGTAAACAAAAGCTAATAAAATCCTACCTACACCACTGTTGCTGGTCTCTCGATTGCATTTAGCGAATGCAATAAGCCTTTTAAACCACTAAGTGTCCCTAGTGTACGAGTTGAAGTCTCATGAGGGTTTGCTTAGAACATACCCACAAAGTTCTAGGACAAAATATAAGCTCAGATTCCATGAAAGTGATACCTGCATTCCAGTTTTAGCTCACAACAATTGGATATGTCAATCTAGCTTTCAAAGGCACAATTCTAGCACTGGAACAACTAAGGACATGTGATAAGAGTGTAAAGTGTATTACCTTAGACATGCATAGAGAATGGTTTACTATAGGAAGTTATGACTGCCAATTACTAAGAGATAGTTTTTAGGCTAAGAATTGAATTCAAAGCCAAGCTAGCTGTCCGGCTTTATGAGAATTGTGAATGTTCACCTTTAGAGTTGGTGATATTTCAGTTTACCCGCGTTGTACATCGATGGAATACACCCTACCTTGCTTTATTACAAAACTATTTACATTCATATGTACGAAAAGAAACATTGACTGCCTATTTACTTCATGTTTCAGGCTTGAAAACTTAACTAAAGAGAAACTACTCAATGGTTTAAACGACAAACAACAAAACATTGCATTTCAATTATTTTATTTTTTCAACAGATGAACAAGAAAACAAGGACATCACAGTAACACTTTTAACTTATGAACAAACAGAAATATTACATTGACACTTAGCAAGAGGTAGCCATTTTCGATGCACCCGGTCAAATTCAATGGTTGCTTTTCTTAATGTATCCTCCAATTTCTGTCCCAGCCAACCAAAAAACAAGCTAGTCAAGTCTCATTCAGTATTCTAGATGATTGGCAGCCTACTTAACTTATGAAACAACGACGCTATACAAGCTTGGTAGATCGTGCATGTGCAAATTTTCTATATCACATGTGAATTGTGCTAGAATCAGGGGTGCCTCATCATCTAGACTAAGAACCCTAAGATATCATATATGCACAGGTATTACAAATCAAGGTAAATGAGCTCCATTTTTCATTTTTTCATTTTCATTTTTTTTTATTACTAAAAGAAAGAGTTTTGTTTTCAATTATAGCATGCCATCAGTCATATGGTATCTACTTTTCACCCCCAAACCTAAACTAAACATTGTACTCAATGTTTCAAAAGATAAGCAGGATTATAACAACATACCATGAGAAACATGCTGAGTTGAAGAAAAGGGAAAGAGATTACCAGATGTCAGCAAAAGCAAGATTAGAACTCCGTTATTCAAGGCTAAAAACCAACAGGAACTTGGCTGAAATCACATTGGATTAGCACGATATACATATACGAAAAAGCTAGAAAATAGCATTACCTAATGGATTATATACAAGAAAAAGTCACCATATATATATACAACCTAAAGAGTCGAGGATCAACCCAAAAGATGATGTGGGGAAACATCAACAACCTTACACATATATAACATGAGAGTGCAAGTAAGGCTGCATATGTAAACGAGTTACCCCCAAACCTAAAGTTGTCAACAGATGTGTTTTTGAACACAAAATCTTGCAATTTTTTGGGTACATCATGCACAAGATCCAACTCAAAATGGACTTTGTTAGGGACGGGCAGAGACAAACATTCCAACTGTGGCTCCTCAAATGTATTATATTTAGATTCAAAATAGTCCAAGAGGACTTGGGAGGCACACGGTTCCAATCCTAGACTAGGTACGTTTAGATAAGTTGGTTTTACAGTTTTGTTACAAACCAAATCTAGGTTGGGTGGAAGAGTCTCGGTCTGTGACTTATGCAGGAAGATAGGCACATCATTATTAGTCACATCAATATCTCCTAAGTCATCTGCAAGTGTCGCAGCATGCTCACATTCATAGAACAGTTCAACAAGCCCAAATTTAGAATCATGATTATTTAAAGTCTCCATCTCATGCATAAGAAAATCAAAAGACACAACACATTTTGACCTAGGCAGGGAACTAGACACGTCAAGGTTATTTTCACGCATATGATCATTGGTTTCAACAGAAAATTCAACCTTCCCTAAGATAGACACAAGCTGTGTGTTATGCTCTCCGTCACAGAATAACTGTACAAGCCCCAAACCAATATCAACATCATCCAAAAATTCAGAGTTACGGATAAGAAAATCAGAAGAAACATCATTTTTCAAAGTCGCAACAACGGAGTCTAAGGTTACAGTAACACAAGATTCCACAACAACATTTTCAGAGTAAACATGCTCTTCTAACATTAAATCATTATCATTATCATCATCATCGTAACAAGGATGCAATGCCTCATTCAAAACCATATTGTCTCTACTCCATTCATGTACCTCTATATCAGGTTCATATTCAATATTATTTGCACGAGTAGGAATAGATGCACTGTTTTCAAAATTTAATTCATTGGGACTAACAAACAATTCATCTTGAAATTCCTCCCTTCCCCCATTCTGTAAATGAATCAGATTCATTTTTAAAAGCATATTAAGTTGTTTAAGGGGAGTACATAATTGGTCATTTTCCCATTGTGGTGATTGGTCCATGTGTGCATAGCAATTAGGGTATGTATATGGAGGATCAGAACCTTGAAAAGGTTGGTAATAATCCCTATAGTTATTGACATCATGGTCTACTGGAAACTCATAACGTGAAACATGCTCTTGTGAAAGCTCTCTGATTGATTTATGTGATGATTTTTCATCCCTAACCCCAGTCCAAAATCCAGACATGCCAGGCAATCAATTTGATCTCAAAAAGAAATAATCATAGCCTAGTAAACATACCATTCAACATGTTATAACAAGCAGACAACAATCGAAGAACAAATCAGGCAAGCAATGCTTAAGGAATTGGTAACAGGTTCACGAATGTATGCACATAGATACAAAGTGTTATACTGCTTAGACAAGTGGCAGTGCACAGATCAGGGGAAGAAAGACTATGCAAGCACACAATCATATGTTGACACGGTGAAGTTACGATATTGAACAACGAAGTTAAGATTTCAGCAAGCAAAGAGTTCAATCAATTATCACAGACTCATGCACAAATCCAGATATTTGCAGGGGTTTTGACACAGGAAAATAATCCCTACCTCATCAGACAGGCAAGTGATTTTTAATGCAGGGAAACAATGATTATGAGAATGAGACACTAATTCAACTGCAAAAATTGTCGCAGGGTCATACAGATGGGTTGTTTCATGTTGCAGGGGTTTGGCAATAGTCAGTCAGGCAACTAGCTTGCCAGGAAATTTGAAATATAAGGAACACAATGCTTATGAGAATCAAGAGTTGGTCCTTGGAAGTTATGCACACGGATTCAAAATGTCGTACTGATCAGACAAGTAGTAATGCAAAAACCAGAGAAACAAGGATTTGAGAGGATAAAACACAATTTATGTACATATATAATGTGAGAGAAGGGATTAAGAGATGCACAGTGAATCAACAAATTCAACAAGCAAATATTCTACTCAAAATATAACAGAATCGTGCTCATTGACACCATAAATTGCAGTAGCTGAGTAATGTTCAGTGAGGCAGCCAGTTTATCAGGCAATCATGGTCTATCATTCACATAAATATCATGTACAATGGGGTTCGAGAACGATACCGCTGGTATAAAACCGGGTTTAGGCACTACAATCAGGTTGGTTCTGCTCCTTTTTTTCCTCTTCCTTGGTTTGCAATGCAGTATCGCAGGCACCTGTTGAGCTCAAAAGAATTTCAGCAACCATAAATATGCAACTACAACAAGGAGTAAATATGCTAATATTATTACTACAGAAGTTGAGACAATATATTACAGAGAGACGAAACAAATGAGTAGCTATTATGCTATCAGGACAAAATGGGGCTAACACAACATGCATTTATAAACAGGGGATGAGGTGCTTGCACTGATATATTACAGAGTGCTGACAATTATACTAGATGATTACTAATCGAACCAGACTGTGCTCTATACTGAATTCTAAATATGCTTAACCTAACTATAAAATTTTCATGAAAGATGCTTCGAAATCTAAGTTATGCTACAGAATGCTGAAAACTGAAATAACTCAGATGGATTGGAACAGATGCAAATTATTATGAGATGCAACTAATTAGTATTTACAGGCTAAAATGCAGTTGATAGAATATTCTACAAAGTACAATTGAAA